>VKOC01000004.1:35686689-35739928 GCA_009364415.1 Spea multiplicata
TACTACATATTTCATTAATAAAGCATAATTATTATGTATTTACTTACCCAGTTTGGCATAAGTCTAATGAAGAAAAAAAAACCTAGTTACAATTTTCCTATTTTACTTTCTTACCCGTTTATAATCGCTGTTTTATATATATATATATATATATATATATATATATATATAAAGATATGGAATTAAAAGCCTATTAGGCGCAGGTGACCAGGTGCATGATGGGAAACAAAGATGTTATTAAAAGTGTTTTTATCACCAAAGCCATAAAACGGTCGAATCAGCAGAAACTAAAACGGTTTCTTATTTATAACCCTCACTGAGTACAACAGACATCTAATGGAAGAACAAATGTGATATTAAAGGTTTCTGATGAAAATGCTGAACTGTAACTTTTTTTTTTCTTTCTTTCAGGTGAAAGATGATCTGCTTCCCACCTGCTTCCCAAACGGAGGAGCTTTAAAAAAATATGTCTTATTAGAGACCCCCCTGAGAAATGAAGCTGGAGACCTGCGTGGCCTCTGCTTTCTTCTTGAACATCTGTTATCCAGCTAAAGACCGGGGGGGATCCGTTCTGGATTCCACCTTAAAGGACCAGCATGCCACAAAATCGCTAAATCCAGAGCAAAATTCCCTTTAACCCCTTAAGGACAATGGGCAGTCCCTAAACCCATCGAAAACAATGCATTTTGAGCCTGCACATGTATGGGCTTTGTCATTAAAGGGTTAATAATATCGTAACCCCCCCCTTTTTTTTATTATTCTGCACAATTATTATCACCCGGAGTTACAGATACAGTTCAAAATCTTTGTTTGTTTTTAGTAAAAAATATTTATTTTTAAAACATAATTGTAGCTAAATCTGGTTAGCGAAGTCGGAGCTGCTCCTTTAAGACGTCCTGAGAAAGGAGAGAAATGCGCTTTAAATCCCTTTTTTTCGGGAGCTGAATGGGTTGCTGTTAAGATGTAATTCTCTCCCTTGTGTAGAAGTCAAAGGTTTTGTAGGCTGGGAAGCGACCGGGCGTGAAGAACTCCTCTATATAAAGCACTTGTTTCCCTGGGTGCAGGAATGTGTCATGCAGCAGCGTGTGCGCATGCATGAGAGTGTAAAGAGGATCTGGGATCCCAGCTGAGTAGCTTAACTCTGCCTTTGGAACAAAAAGTCAGTAGAAAAGGGGAAAAAAAAGTGTGTATCAGCGGCTACATTTCCCATGGCGCTGCGGCAGCTGCCCGGGGAGCGCCAAAAACCCCCCCAAAAGTCTCTATTTCTCAAAAAATAATATATATTTTCAAATAATTCCACAAGAGATTAATTTGTGGATTATCGTCTACAAAATATTATAAATGATGAATGGTTTGCAGGATAAAAAAAAGTATCAGAAAAGACTAAAGGATCTCAATATATCCGGCTTGGAGGAGAGAAAAGAGAGAGAGAGAGAGGGGATGAGAGAGAAGCATTGAAATACATAAAGGAGTTTAACAAAGTACAGGAGGGAAGTTTGTTTCAAAGGAGGAGAGATGTTAGAACAAGAGGCCAGAATCTGACTCTAGAGGGTCAGAGGTTAAGTTGCAGTTTTAGGGTGAGAGAGTAGTAGATAAGTGGAAGAGCCTCCCAGCAGACGTGGTAGAGGGTAATACAGTGAGGGTATTAAACATGCGTGGGATAGGCATACGGCTCCTGAATCTAAGACGAGACCAACGACTGATTAAAGTTTGAGTCTTTACAGCAGGAGAAACGGGCGACTAGACGGGGGCCGAATTGTGAAAAATCCCCCAATCCGTGACATTTGCCTAAACTAAGAGGCAGCAGAGAAACGTTTTGATGGCCTGGTAACATTTTGCAAAATAAATGTCTGATCCCAGCGGACGTCTCCAGCAAGGGCTGAGCTGGGCCGTAAAGCGTACTGATGTATTGGGGTTTATTCACTGAATATACAGTATACATTCTGAAAGTCCATCCCCAGTGAGTTTCTGCTGCAGGAATAGCTTGACTGGCCCTGTATAATGAATAGGTAAATCAGTGAGATTTCTTCAAAGTCTCTTAATACATTAAATTATGCATTATACGGGGCCAGCTCAGCCCTCCTTGCTGAAAAAAACCCTGCCCCTTATAATAAATAGTGAAGCGAGGGAGTTGAAACCACAGCTCTCCTGCAGAGTCTTTCTTTAGTGAATAAACCCCTTTGCGAGGTAATTTTAAAGAAATCCTCCCACATTAAATATGCATAATACAGGGCCACCCCATCCCTCCTCACAGAAGAAGCTCGTCAGGATTGGCCCTTCCCTTCTTTAAACAAAAATGCATTTTTTGGAAGGGAGAATTTCCGCAGGAGGCAAGATACGTGCAGAAAATGTTGCCCGTCAAGGATGGCTGAGACTCAGCTATTAGCGGGTTAAAGTACATTGTGGCAAAATGTATCACTAATGTGAACAGTCGCAACATTGTAACTGCCTTTTAGTGTATATTTGATATGTGTAACCATGTAACTTATTACAGGCCCTCCCCATAGAGTCGCAATTCGCGCCATGCAGGCTGCTGGGAACTTAGTGCAGAAGAGCTAAACTTTTTCAACATATCTTGGAAAACATGCCCTCGCCTGCAAATCACAAATCGTACGAACTCATGAGGCTCTTGTAAGTCTAAGAGAGAATCCACTTTTTAACACTAAAACGTGCACCCCTCTCCCAAAATGAAGTTAAATAACGTATTATCTTTCGCTTCTTTGTTCTACGCGGTAAGATGGGCAGACGATGAATGGAGGCGAGAGAGAAAAAAACCAAGCAGCCTCCAGCAGAGCGAAGAAAGCCGGCGGATGTGGGTTTCTAATGGATAAGAATTACAGGCAAGAGCTGGGGAGCTGAACACAGCAATCACATCTTGTTCTAAGAAAGGAGCTACGAAAGGTGGAATTTCATGTACTGAAAGAAAATTCCTAAATAATACAGGCGTTCGTATTAACCCCTTCCCTGCATCAAGCGCAAGGTTTCTATACTCTATACCCTTATATATAAGAGAAAAAACCCTTTATGGTGAGGATCGTCGACTGGCCAACCGCATGGAACGTCAGCAAGAAGGTCCACACCGGTTATACTGCAGTCGGTTCCCTTTGGCTTAATAATATTTCCAAAGCTAATATGCTTTTTTGAGATTCATTTTGTTTAAAGTTCACATTTCGGGCCATTTGAACGTTTTCTTTCTTTTCACCAACGGAGATTTCATTATCTCTATCACCGTCTGTAAGCCCCAGCGGGAAGCAGGTCGCACAATGCAGAACTGTCACTACGAGTGAAAGTAACCGATCCGACGACGTTATAAGTATCAGAAAATGATATTCTTCAAAGACGCTAAAAAAAAAAGGGGGGCACCCTATGGTTTCCTTTCCTCGAGACCATTTTTTTAATACATAATATATTAAACGTCACGTACCATTTGTCTTTTCTGGTAACTGCTTTTATTCCTTCTCCTTGATCACAGGAATCCCGGAGCTAAAATAGGAAAAGAAAAGGAAATATGGCGATAAAAACTGAATATATCCAAAGCACGTTCTTAATACTGAATATCTCTCTTTGTTAACAAAATCTACATCATTAGACAAACTCTGCGTTTTAATGTCTATGGAAATGTCAATTCATGTGAATTCACCTCAATGCCATGTGAACTAACTGGCTGACAGTTATTTAGATAAAATGCATAGCTTTGTTTTTTATAATGTGGAAAATGTCCTCATTTTGGGTATAAGAGTGATTATTATGCTTTAAATACTGTTAATATTGTGGGCTTGTCTATGTTCGAGAGGAAGATGAGCTACTTCATCCAAGGCTGTATATATATATATTTAATTTAATGTATATTTTTTTGTATATGTGCTCTGATGTGAATCTCAAAGCTGCATCTATGGGTGAATCTAAGTCTTCCATGCTTATGGAAATCTTATCTGCAGTGGAAGTCGAATGTGATGCCCTCCTAAGCTTTAGAAGAAGACCTTTGAAGTCCTTCAGTCACAAAATGTAAAGAAATGACCCATAAATGACTCTAACTCTGGGCTTCGGATAGTTAGCTGGTGGCATGGGTGTTAGCACAGGTTGACAAGTAATATCACCCGAGAACCCTTTTTAAAATCCCTTTTCAAGCTATTCTAATGTGCCAAGAAGAACAACTGTAGAACCTAGAAGGATTCAATATTCTATGAAGCTGGAGTTGGTTTTTCCAGGTGTCCTTCACCATACCATGGATCCTTCCCAACCTGAGCCTCTCCAAAACTATAAAGCTTTCATTGTTAAAGCAAAAATATTGAATGAATGAACTTGCAAATTATGGTAGCCAAAAGGTTCTAAACTTCAAGGAAAGATGTCCTCAAATAGGTCAACTTTATTCAAGCAGGGATTATGTATGGCAGGTTTGTAGACAAGAACCAACTGGATGGACCGTGTATCAAACAATTTGACCAGAACATGAAGGATCCAAGACGAAGCTATTAGAATTCCGAGGTATGTTGAACATGAACATCTTCTTCCCTACAACGATGCTTCCAAAAGGAGTTCCACCAAACCACCCCATCTCTTATCAAAAGGTTAATATCTGCCGTCTTTTAAATACTCTCTGCCTTCTAGAATTGGCTCATCCTCCTAAAAAGTCAAATCAGCTTAGTTTTTAATCAGAGTGATGAGTACTTTATCAACCCGCAACATCTGTAAAAAACAACAAAACTGCAAATCATTACTGAGGTCGCGAGGGAACGTGAGAGATTCCAGCCTTTAATAAATGCCAATTTCATTATGCTGGAAGCCAGGTTCAATTACAAAATGGACAGTGATAGTCGAAGGCTGCCGCGTATAAAAGGGCATGATTTAAAGTGTGTGGAGCTCAAGGAGCCAGGACAAGGTCAAAGGATAATTTAATAAGTGCTTGTAATCCACAGGTAGAGTCAAACATCCACGTAGAACCACGTACACATACATACACACACCAAGCCTCTTGTTGAACCTCATAACCACTTTAAAAAATTGTTGTTGTTTTTTTTTACTTGCCCCAATAGATCAATCAATAGATAATATTCATTCGTTCGTTGGTGACATTTTTGCCCTGTATTTTTAGAGGGGTATTACAAAAATAGCTAAAAGTAAACCAATACAACAGGCTGTGAAGACCATAAGTCGGGTTGGCAACCTAGAGAATTGGAAATTCGGCTGTAGAGACAGGAGGAACATAAGTACTTGGCTGGATTCATCCCAGAGCTTTTTGAAACCACTAAACCTGCTTTGTGGATGTAATAAAACCCCATCGTGGTTGCATTGTGGGTTAGAAACGACCAGGGGAACCTATCAAAGTAGGGTTTCTACCTATCATGTTCTTCTTCAGTTGGACATGCGGGTAAAGTGACCCACGGGATATAAATGCTCCTCTGAGAAAAAAAGAGAACCTAAGGTCAAAAAGTCCAAGTCAAGAACAAAGAAGGCCAAGAAACCTTTAAGGTCACCCAACAGTACATGGCGATACCTCCTCATCACATCAGCATCCAACCTAAGAAACTTTTATCTATCACCCAGTAACGCCACAAGAAAAGGCAAAGAAGAACTGCAAAACACACTTTAGGAGATATTCAGTGAACCTTCCCTATAGATCTTGTCCGTACGTCAAGTTTTTTCTTCTTTAGAATATAGATGACAAATATTAATACGATGTAGGCCTTTCGGACAAACTTAAGCTCCAAGGATCAAGGTGTTTGTCAAAGAACTCTAATATCCACTCATTCCTCCCCAAAATGACCTTGGCTTCTGTAATGGAATGTTTCATGTGCTTTGGCATCACAGCTGTGATGCGTAGTTCAGCCAACGGGATTTGCCAGATCCCCGGGTTTTTCATCCATTGTTTTACAAAGACTTCCGCTTATCCCTGAGTCTTAGTGGAGAAGCTGCCGTATAGATTGCACTCTTCAGCACATCATTGCTGGTTGGATTTAAAAAAACATCTACCCTAAAAGCGCCGAGAAGTCTAAATAAAGCCACCCACGCCCCAAAATAACTTGCAGCTTTGGAACTTCTTGTGTTCTCCATAAAAGTTTATTTATTTTTTTGAGCTCCTCATTGTTACAGATGGTCTTCAAGCCTTCAAAGTGAACTCAGAACGAGCACAAAAATAAATGAACCCGGAGGACCTCATGGTGGATCCCAGCCAAACATCCACCAATCAGAAGGCTTCTATTGCTACATTTGTTCTTTCTGTTGCGAGATCTCCGCATCTTAAATAATGTGTGATTCCATACAAATTTGATCATTTTAATACACTATTTTTTGAATGCTCGCTGTTTTCCTTAATATATTTTTTTCTATGCAGAACATTCTGAACATAGAATTTATATTACGGATAATAATGAGATCCTTATAAGATGAGTAAGATTTCTTACAAATGGTAAATATTAATTAATTAGGTTTTTTTTCTTCAGGAGCTAGAGCTGGATTTTGAGAATTAATAATTGGCTCGTTTTATGTTTACCGTGGTGGGCAATGTGTGGTCGGTAAGTGGGTTTATTCTTCATTTTTTAAGAAAATAAGGACACATCACATACTATTTGCCATATCCTTGCTATAATATATCAAATTGTTATACATTGTATCTATTTTATGAGTCCCAATACTTTTGTATAAACACTAGGGTAACTAATAAGAGAAATGCCGCTATTTCCAGACATTTAGCGGTTATTCTGTGTTCTACCTATTTTTGGGCTTACTGGAAAGGTCAAGGAGGAAGGGTGGGATTGCGCGCCACGCAGAGCAGCAGAAGAAAGGAGTCATTTTGAGTCCCAAAAACACAGCTCCCTGTGTAAGAAGAAATCACCGGGAATGGCGTTTCTGCACCAAAAGCCAAAGTACACAGAGGAGGACTGCATCTCCGCACCGCAGAAGGGTAAACTGTTTCCATGAGACCGTCGCTTTTAAACAGACAGCAGGCTCTTGAAAGAAAAGCCCTATTTAAAAACGGGGGCTTGCGTGAGAGGAAGGGGTGTGGGAAGGGGTATGGAGGTAACAAGGAAGGAATACACAATTATGTGCCTTGGCTCGTCGTTTTCCCCGCTTCCATTTATGGCCATGACGATTTAATGCAAAAATTACAGAAAAAAAAAAAGAGCAATTTTTTTTATACTCACGATAAATGTGTTAAAATATGTGTGAAAATCGCAAGAAACAGAGAATGTGAAAAAAAAAATATTTAAAAAAAAAACAACAAACTTTGTTACCTTCAATACACACTTTGGCAGCCTTTGTTACTATAGATAAAAGAATATGATAAGCAGATGAAGAATCCATGTTTTTTGCCCCAATTGTACCCCTTCTATGGCAGATGAAGAATGAGGTGACATTTCCTTATAAGGACATTGGATCACGGGGGGCGGGGCTCCATGTCACTTAGATTTTTATTATATCTGCTCCATAAAGTGTGTGACATTAAGTCATCTGCCCAGCTATTACGTTTTTGTTGAAGAAGAGGGTAGAAAATGGAGAGGGGCAACTTAATTTAAAGAATTGAGGTTCTATTGATTAATATCTTTTATTTTCAGGGGCAGTCAGCACAAAACTACAAGTGGAAGCCATATTGTATTGGACAGGACAGGACTCAACCACCCCCCCCCCAAAAAAAAAAAGTGTGAGGAGTCTCATATCTGGATCAGAGTCTGTCCCAACACAAAATACTCCATTTCAAATGATATCTGTAGGGTGAACAACCTGGAAAAGTAGTCCAACTGGCCCAGATCTTCTGAAATTGACACACTATGACAACATTATGACAACATTGCGATGTTAACACAAAGTGAACCATTGCTAGCCGGGACTCTGGAACCACTGCTGTCACCATTCCTGAACGGGAACTTCACCCTTCTGTGCTTCCAGGACATTGTATTCTGCTCAACGCTGACCTCTCCTCACCCTATCCAGACATCTGCAAGGCTCCTTCAGCCCATGCCAAGCCTTCACCCAAGCTCTTGTTTATAATGATTTGCTCTCCTTTCACCCCAACCCTCTTTGGATTGTTTCAGCTGATAGCACATAATTCGCGCATGGAGAAGACAAGATGATGCCGCTAAACAAATAGCAGACAACAAAGGAACGACGCATTCTTCAGAATTCCATGAGCTAGAAATACAAGATCCAGAGTCTACTAATCCAGAGAATATGGCGAATTAGTTGAAACGATGCGTACAAAGGTGTACGCTTGTTATCGGTGTACGCTTGTTTAACAAAAGAGACTGGCATACAAATGTAACAAGCACATAATTGTTGTGCAACGTATCACAATGTGGTGATAAAATGGAGAGGTCATGTAGACCTCCAGGTTTCGGCCACATTTAAGGAGGTTTTCAGGCTGCTCGGAATTTCACCCAATGTATCTTCTGGACATTTACAAAACGCGTTAACGTGAAAAGAGACCTCGCTGCCGACGCACCTTTCCTTCTCCTACAAAGTCTTTCCACCAGACCAGTAATGTCTGGACACCATGGATACAGAACAGACCTCGGAACGGGTGAAATTCCGGGGGGAAAGATTTCATGGGGTCTGTTGCCTTCAGTGTTTTATCAAGAGGTGACCCCCCCACGTGCCGTATGAGACCCTAACATCTCCTTTCAGTCTCCTTAAACCACCAGATGCCACGAGGGTAGACAATGTCTTCTACAAGGCGCAGCATCCGTGACCTGCATAAATCCTAACGAATTAACAGAACAAGGTGAAAGGGGCCCATTATTAAACATTATTAAACATTATTACATCCAACCCCAATTGGTGTCTTCAGAATTCTATCAGGGATTCCCGTTGTATTAAAAAAACATAGAAAACAGGGAAAAAAATCACTCCTGAAATAAAAAAATGATCATAGAATAAAAATAGAAACGTATGTCTTTGTGTTCTTTGGCCATTAATGGGTTAAAAGCGAGCAGTGAAGGAGATTAAGCGCGTCCTGTCGGTCTATGTTTCTTTTACTGAAAAATCCTGTCCTTGATTGAATCTTTGTGCGGCGAAGCCACCTGAGTCCTTATTATCTCTGCAAACAGTAATCTGTCGTGCCGGCCGGGGAACCTGGCCAATCGTCTGGTTAGGAGAGTCGTCTCCGCCGAGCGCCGCGCATAACAGAGTGTGAGTGAGTGTCATGTTCTGCAATACAAAACGCAATAATTATACCTCTACCTCCTCCGCTGTGCTGCCGCCGCTGCTCCCACCATTTCAGAAAAGCACAAGAGGGACAATGCGAGGGACAGTTTAATGTCACAGGGAACTATACCTTAGGGAGAAGCTGCAGCTCCAGGGTTGCCTGCGTGTCATGTTCTGCAATACGAAACGCAAGCTGAGTCCTGAGTGACATATTGAAAGCCATCAATGAACCTGGGCATTCCGAAGGAGAATAATGGGGTTTATTTACCCCGTTTCATTTAAAAAAAGACAATCCCTGCTGTTTCTATGCACATTATCGGGGCTTTTAGGGCCGTAGAACCTTCTGATACCCTCATACCCAGCAAACATTCCGAGCTCCTAGAAAAAGGGGGGCATCAGGGAAGGGTGAGAGGGGCATCAGGGGGGGAAAGAGGGAATTGGGGGCCAGTACCTCTAGAGGTACTGGCCCTTGTAGACAGAAGAAAGGGCCACAGTATACGCAGCAGGTACAGGGATGTGAGCGAGGAGGTCGCCGCTCCGTGCCGGGTCTGAATGCCGGACTTTCGCATTTTCTTTCCATGAAGGAATGGGATCCGGAATATAAACGTCGTCGTCACGTTGAGTTTTTACAGTCTGGCGGATAATTCTTTCCAGGGGCTTGAAGGTGACCTTGGGTGGGAGCGGCCGAGAGGGGGTCCTCTGCAGAACGGGCACAGACGGGGGGCAGATCGCAGCCGCGTAACGAGTGAAAACCTCTCAATTTCCTTCCATTTCTCAGGAGACGGAACGAATGCAAGGATCGCCGGCCCTGCGTCGGCCCCCAAGCCTCCAGCCGGCAGAGAGGGGGCAGCGCGGAGCCCGGGGCACAAAACACCTCTGTTAGGGAAACGCCACAAAATAATCCCGCCAGTTAGCGCTGGGTAAACAGCCTTAATGGGGCTGGGGGGGGCAACATAAAACAACCCTTTATACTCCAGAGATGGGCTGCAGCGGAGGTTAACCCATCGAGTGCTGGAGGGGAGAGACGGGTCTCACGTGCCACACCGAAACCAGCAACCTAAAAAAAAACAATTAATAAACCCGGCGCTGCAGGGGTTAACCCAACGAGCGCTGGATGAGAAATGGGTCCGAGACACGACTCAGAAACGCATAATCTGTACATGTGCAAATTAACCCTTTAGTCCCCAGGTAATACCGTTAACCCTTGGAATCAAAGTGAAAAATAAGGGGTCTGATGCCCCAAGAGGAGATGGCATAAACCACTGCGGCATGCATTGACCCTTTGTGTGCTCGTGCATGGTTAACCTTTTCAGTGCCAAGGAAGTAAATAGGAGGTGTGGCGATCTCTGGCAGTCAAAAGGGGGGGTTAATAGTGTTTTCGGCGAAACATTAAGAAAATTTCTCCATCTCCCGTCTTGAATATCGCTGAAAGTTTACACCCCAAAGCCCCGGGGGTCATAGTTCCGTAATAACAATGCGGCGGGTCGGATACACGGGGGAGGGGGGCAAATTCTGGAGTAAACAGAGGTATAGATTTACAGAGAGAAGATAAGCCGGAGCGTTAAAGCCGTTATCCAATATTATTCTATTCCTCCGCAAATACCAGAGTCTGACTTTTATGAGTGGCGTTGCATAAGGGTTTCTGATGAAGTCACCTGTATTCAAGCAGGGATTTCAGCTGTTACATAGCAGTGAGAAAAACACCAATTACTTCCCTCCCGTAAATTATGGAATTTGGGTCAATTTGTGTCCGGCTTACATGCTGCGTAATAAATCAGGAGGACGCTAATCTCTCAGCCCGCGAATCCTCAGCACTTTTACAGCGTCTGCTCCTCAATCACTAATTCTAGAAACACTAATTTACACGCTACTCCCGCAATAAACATCAGAAGCCTACAGCGGATTACCCCGCCATCCCGCACTCCCTACCAACTACCCGTAATTAAAAGCTATTAGAACGCCGACCGTTACCGTGACAACCTCTCTCATATCTAAATTCACTTATTAACACTAAGTCTAGTTTATGCTTTTTTTTGTTTTGTTAACGTAAACATTTCTAGATATTTAGTTTACAAGTTTTGGGGTTTTTATTTCTTTTTTTCTGATCTGTCTTCTATCCTGAAGTTCTCTCTCGTCCTTCGGCTCCCTTACCAAGGCTGCCTGAACCAATAACGAGCAATCAGCACCTCAACAACTGGGGAGGGATAAGTTAATGGGGAGGAATAATCACGCGAACCCTGAGAACGTCCGCACACTACACCTTGCCAACGCCAGCTCGGCCCTTGCCCTCATGGATAGGATAGGACCGTCTCATACCTCCCAACTTCTACCCCCCCCCCGGAAAATTCGGCCATCAGGGGGCGGAGCTTGAGGGGTACTCAAACTGACAGTGCCACTGTGCATGCGCACAATTCTGCCTATGTACAGTAAGCATCCTGAGAATTAAATCGGGACGTGGGACCGCGGTCCTGAATCCCGCTGAGCGGCAGGACAGCTGGACAGACTGGCAAAATCAGGACTGCCCTGCGCAAAGCGAGACAGTAGGGAGGCATGGGAAAATTATACATAAAGGAAGAAACATAATCATTGAAAAAAAGATACATTTATATCAAAATGTAAGGAAAATGTGCACTTGTCTCTCTCACAGCCGCCAAAAGGGTCCCTTAGACCAATGGGGGCCCTTCGCAGTCTGGAACATTCTATCGGTTGCTATGGCAAATACTCTTTAGAAATCTGAGTGCGCGTGCATCAGAGGCTGCACCTTGGTCGTTGGGAACATAATTTACATTTTTATTTTGTGATTGGACTTTTAAGTGCCGGAGGGGCTGCGACTTCCTCCAAACCCCTTCAGCGGGTTAATCGTTTACTACCCCAAGAGCGGAACACAGAAGGAGAGGAACTATAGGGTTAACCGTTTTCGCCTGATTTGGTAAACCTGTAAAAAAAGGCACTTTAGGAGAACAAAGCACCGCAGGGATCTCAGGCGCTCCGAGACACATCGGCTATACGAGCTGTAAAAGCATGAATAGTAAAACGCGTTTACTTTACGGGCGTTCGGCTGCGCTTTGCTAATCGTGGCTGCGGTCGGAAAGGACTGGTCCCACCTGAATGTTAAATTCCCAAACCTTTCCCCAAAATCCTTCTTTATTCATACCAAATTACTCTCCATTTATCATTTTACAGGGAACACTTAATTATCATGTGAAACAAACAGCAAGCACTGATAGGCTGTTGCCATAGACACTAAAAAATAAATCTTCATGTTTCTTTGTGGTTTTTATGTGTACTTTACTAGAAGATACCGAGCCAGGTCTACAAATACCACGGGGGGCAATACAGGGGTTTGGACGTTCATGATGCCTGGCATCAGAGCCGCGTGTGCTCGATATAACCGAACTGACCGCTGTCCATCATCTCGGAGGAAAAAGGCACAGGGTACCTCTTTGGCCACTTGAAATGTTTGGAGGTAGCCAAGGGGTTGGCATGAAATAAGGATAAACATTGTATCTTTTTACACGCGGCTACAAGCCGTGTTCATAACCAAAAGCTAGAAGAATTAATGAAAAACGTCGGGTGATCAATACAGCGAGAAAGACTCGAAAACTGCAAGGTGCGCAATTTAATTTTCCGCCCCTAATAACCTCCACCTTCCCGCCCCCTCCCCCACAGGCAAGGTCTATGTGCCAGATAAGTTGGGCTTTTTTTTTTTCCTTTCTCTCTTTGGTCTTCCTTTCTTCCCCACCCCCTGTTCTTTCAGACAGATGGCAGCGTAACAGCCCCCTATAGAAGGTGTGAGATCTCTCCAGCCCCCCTCTCTTTGTGCACAGATTCCGCACCGTGGTCAGATAAATAAAAAAAAGACCCTGGTTTGGTATCTAAAGACTCCAGCGGAGAAATGCAACCTCCAGCAAGTTAGTGACGGGGAACATAGCTCCCGCCAGCCTTACTGCATGCCTGATGGGAGTTGTAGTCTTCAAGAATTGCAAGTCCACTCTATGCCTGTAGAGCTGATACCTTTTAGTACAAGCCAAATTTTAATTTCCATGTGATTTATATTGTGTGTATATATATAATATACACACATTTATATATATATATATATATATATATATGTATCCTAAATTAAGAGTATACCAGCAACCTAAAAAAAACAATTAATAAAAATAATAATAATAGAAATATATTATCTTTGGCGTTCTATGAGCTGCATTTTTTATGGCATTTAAGACATTATTTAAAGTCGTATTTTCTTACGCACTGACACCAGTGTAGGGTTACCTTTCATATTAAGGTTTGATATCTTTCAAGTGAAGATGAAATAAAATGTAAATTCTGTGAAGCTACAGGAGGGCATGGAACTGCTGCCCAGCAGAGTTGGTAATATTTGATATCCGTAGAGCGTATGAAGGACGTTTGTCTCATATATAAGGTTACGAGAGAGGAAGGGAAAGAGTTTTCACAACAGGTAGTAAAAGCTGAGGCAGGGACGGCTCAGAGATTCTTATCTCCGTCTCAGAAAGGCCACCTGCTGAGGACTGTCCTCTCGGTAACGATGCGCTCCTTAACATGAAACAGAGGAGTTTATCTGCGGAATGGTCAGTAAAATGAATCTTTCACACACCCTCCCAATTTTAGCAGGACTGAGCCTGGAAATCGAGCCTGCAGAGTCATAATCAAGCGTTTAAGCAGCGAAATGCGTCGGCAAGCATCATTTCTACTTAATATATACAGAGTCTGGGAAAAGTTATCCCGAATTTACTAATCTAAAAGCCCCGATACGTCAAACGCAGCGAGATACGTGGACAAAGGTAACAGATGAACTAAAAATTAGGATTGTTAGGTCCCTTTCCAGAATAAATTGCTAATTGATCGCCTTGCTTACGATTGGAGGATGCTGTCCGAATACATTTAGAAATAAGTAATGCCTAATAATAAAATAATAATAAATAATTACAATATCAATCAATCAATAAATAATAAAACAATAATAATAATGATAATAAATAATAAAAATAATAAATAATTACAATATCAATCAATAAATAAATAATAAAACAATAATAATGATAATAAATAATAAAAAATAATAAATAATTTCAATATAAAATAAATCAATAATAATAAACACAATAATAAGTAATAATAATAATAAATATTAATAATAATAAAAAATATGTTTTTATGATTCAGAATAAGTGCAGTCAAAGAGACCAAAAGGTGCGGAAATTAAATATTTTAAACATGGTTGGAGGGCAGTAAGAGAACGGAGGGATCACGAGGATCACTTAGCTAGTGTTGAGAAATTCAGGACTGTTTAATTATTAGACCTTTCAAGGCCTGGGGGGGGGGGGGGGTTTGGGAAGTGATACAAAAGCCATTTCACGTTAAATTAGCCGTGACCAGCTGTGAACGTTTATACAGAAACCTGCTGACGCCATTCCTGCGCTTAACGTATACATACAACCCCCCCCCTATATAAATCCATAGGGTCAGCCATGTTTGGAAAAGAATTACAGCAAAGTTATCCACCTGCCGGCCTCGCGGGACACATTAACCGGGAAACGCGTTAAATCTATACATTGCTAATTATCAGCCCATTTTATGCTAATAAGGGGATTCTGACATTGTTGGCGGATTAGCCAGCCCCCCCCAGCCCATAGTATGAATTAATAATAACATATCAAAGACATATTCATCTAATGGGACGAGCAGATGTCTCGGTCACCCGGGGGCACTTAAGGAAAATGTATACGGCGCGGCTTCATTGAATTAGTTACTGCCCTGCATGGTACGTTTTTAATAAATATTCCTAATTAAAAGGGCACTCTGGGCACCCGAGTTAAATGAGCGTCACACTTCTTATACCCTATTCTTGTTCCAGATGTAGGGAGCCGGCAGGGTGAGGGGTAATTCACCAACAGCTGGGTCGGCCAGAGGTCCCATACTCCTTCCAGAACATATGTAAGCCACTGAACAGTACCCCGTGGGCACGACGATGCCATATGGTCGCCCTCCCTGGTAAATATCTCAAACTATTTCCATTATATGAATTATATGTCAGATTGTAAGCTCCAGAGACAAGACACAATTCGCCGTCTCTGCTGTGTGTTCAAACTCTCACTTAGCTAGGACTTGGTCGTGTATATAAAGTATGTTGCATGGGATAGGCATAGGAGCCATATGCCTATCTCCTCACTGTATTAGCCTTTACCACCTCTTCTGGGAGGCTGCTCCACTAATCCACAAAGTAAACACAATAAATAGTAATAATACTGAAGTTTGATTGGGGGGGGTAAAGACACCATAGCACTTAAAAACACTATTATTTGGTAACAGAACTCCATATAAATATGCATGGTCGATGAGATCTGATCATCTTTTATTAGGGTTAAACCCAACATAGGTTTCCGATGGGTCTCGTTGAGTTGGTGCCAACCTCCCGAGTTAAATCGTCTCCGCCGTTTCAGGCGAATCTGGAAAACCTTCTGAGTGAGTAATTCACAAGACCCCAGGCAGCGAAGGGGTTAAACGGGGTCCATGTGTTACAAATATTGACATGACACCGGCAGCGATGCGTGAAATGCGACACGCCTGGGGAGAAGGGAGCCGCGCGCGGTCCCAGGGAGATAACGTACCAGGCGCTGCGGACGCAATTAGCAATTTCCTGAGATTATGCGGCCAAAACGCCATAAATCGGCGGCGACCAAAACGCCATAAATCGGCGGCGACCAAAACGCCATAAATCCGCAGCGACCAAAACGCCATAAATCGCGGGCGACCAAAACGCCATAAATCGGCGGCGACCAAAACGCCATAAATCCGCGGCGACCAAAACGCCATAAATCCGCGGCGACCTTCACACCAAAACGAGACGCTCCGGAGATCAAACAGATGGCCGGACAATCAGTGCCCCTCGCTGAGCTCTCAATGTCACGGCGGAAACCTTCTAAAATCCACACTTCTGGTGAAACGCAACTTCGGCCAAAAACTTGGTCTGATCTTTATTTTTTAACGTGCAGAAGACATTCCTTTTTTCTGGATAACGTCGACCTTCTGATTCAGTGTCATCTTTGTCGGGTCTCGGGGGGGGGGGGGACAGATGAGACCGAGCACCAGAAATCCCAAAGGGTCTAATAGGAGAGGGCAGCGGTTCCCTATCTGGAACATTCGAGAGAGGAGCGATGGAACTCACAGATGTATCAGCGATGGAGGTGTCATAGATGCATCGTAGTCCAATAGGGCCTAGCAGGCTGCTGACAGGTTGGTAGATAAGTGGAACAGCCTCCAAGCAGAAGTGGTAGAGGGTAATACAGTGAGGGTATTAAACATGCATGGGATAGACATACGGCTCCTGAATCTAAGACGAGACCAACAACTGATTAAGGTTGGAGTCTTTACAGCAGGAGAAACGGGCAGACTAGATGAGGGGCCGAATGGGGCCGATCTGCCGGCAGATTCTATGTTTCTATCATTATAATAATCCTGTAAACACTATTTCAGTGAATTTGTATAATTCTACAGATCCACTCCGGTGTTATTCTACACGGGTATTATTATTATTATTATGAATTATTGTTATTACATTAGAAAACGTTACAATGTAATAATATTTTATGAATACATAGATTTTCGTAGATCCTTCTCTTGTCTTTGGGTTTATTGTTCTGTTTAGTTCTACTTTTGTGTCACGCTTATCAATCACTGATCCAGTTCACAACAAGTGCGATCTCCCACTCACTCCCCACTCACTTCCCCAATCAATTCCCCACTGACTCCCCCACTCGAGCAATCGGTAGTCCTTTGTTTTATACACATGTATATATTATGCAGATAAGAAGGACAGAGGTCAAGTGATGACCCTTGCCGGGAGCGTCTATATTAGAGGGAACACCTGTCGAGACCCTCAGCTGTGGTTCAGGTTAATTGTAGGAAGGAATGTGACCTCCGAGCTAGAAAGAGGTGCTGAAAATGTTTTAGATTCTTGGCACCGAAATGGAAACCATGGATTTGTTTCAGAAGATCTATGGCCGGTGACTTGACTTTTGTATCCCATTATAGCGAAAGGGTCATCGTTCACACAACGAGGATCCCTCCAGCTGCTGCTGGTTTACAATTTTAATCAAATGCGGCCATAAATACCAGAAATTCCCAAATCCTACAAAGTACAGATCCGTGCGCTCAGTCTGATGTTCACAGATTAGCGTAAGCAATATTTATGTACTAGAAACCCACCTTAGTAAGCAATGGGAGCGTCCATCTCAACTTCCTGTTTCTCCCTATTATCTCCGCCTTCTTAAGTTGCTGATTGTTGCTGATTGGCCGAGGCAGCCTTTGTAAAGCTTGGGGCAGGAGAATTGATCAGATAATCTGGTTCCATGAGGACTGTCCCCACAGCCAAGTGTCCCAACATGTTTCTTGTGGCTGAAGTGGGTTGGTTTATTGGGTATGGCACAGAGCGGGATGTCAAAATGGTACAAACGTCCTTTTTTTAAGGAAATGCTACTTTAGCCATACCCCTTTGGGACTCTTGGCAGCAATGGGGCCTCCATGTCAAAGCCAAGCCATATAGTATTACAAAACATTAGTGTGTCTGCCAAGAGCTCCTGGTTTTCTGTGAGGAAGCAACAGGTCCAACGGCTGATGGTTCTTTATACGACTGTAGACAAGATTGTAGGCCAGATAGTTGTGTCTCATTACCTTGAAATTCTTTCTTTAACCGATTTTGGACAAATATGGAGAAACTGGCAGATCTCTACTGCCAAAGGTGTCATTTATAAAGGAAGTATCTGGGTATTTGATACTTTGTGTACAAAATACATCCTTCATGACTTGTTTTTGATAAGCAGATATTTATTTAGGAGACAAGGACTTGATATTTCTTACGAAGCACTCAAAAGGCTTCATCCCACCAGTAGACTGGTTTTTCCTAACAATACCCGGTCCCTGAGAAGTTCTGTAAGCCAAACGTTCTACTTACAGAACTAACCAAGCTTCCCAATGTCCGGTATCGCGTGACCTGACCCAGCTAATTAGACGAATGGCTAGCGGCTTCAGATAAAAATGACTGGTTTATCTTCCTTGTGGCTCCCACCACCCAACTGGGGTCACTCTTTGCCATAGTCAGACTAAAGCATTGGGTGGTACATTTTAGAAGACCAATCACAGGGTCCCTTTAATCACCAAATTACATCAACAAACAAACAAAACCACCCCAAAAGGTACATTTGTGAACTTGCAGCAACCAAAAGCTCTGAACAAAAATGAAATAAAACTTTCTTTTCATAAATGCTCTATTCAGAAAGTCCTGGTAGAGAAATACACTTGATTTATTCATCAGGGAAATCTCTACGCTATATGTTTCCATAACTGATGATCGCGTTTCCTTTAAGAATCACTGGTGTGTTCATCAGATGGGGTGTGGGATGCGTTATGTACAGCTTTGGAAGAAAGAAGAGATTGGGACATAATGAAAGAAAATGTATAGTATGTTTTTTTTGCTTCCTGAAAGGAAAATATGGAACCAAGCAGATCTGCTATAAAGGTCTCATTTTTGTTTAGAAATAGGGTGGTGGATGCATGGAACAGCCTTCCAGCCCAAGTTTACAGTAGAGGAGCACAAGCATGTATTTTGGGTGGTCTGACCGGGAAATCGAGGATGAAGGTGGCCAAACCGGAAGAAGAGTGGGATGAGCAGACTTAGCGGCCAAGCCGGACCCCAGAACAGCTTAATGAGCCTCGGCTGAGTTACCTCCGGGTACACAAGTCCCAAGTTTCAGGCGGTTCTACAAGCCCCTGCTTGCTTGCCCAGCTCTAATAAAGGCTGTGCTTTTATGATGGGGCAAGGTGAGCTTTTTACTTCTGTTTACATAACCCAGCCTTTCCACACCAGACCTTATCTTTAATGCGGCCATAATGTAAATAATCAGATACTACCGATAAACTATCATGTTCCAGGCAACATCAAAGGTCATATTTACAAGTGGCACATTCCTAAATCCGCGAGCAACCATAAAAGACATCATAGGCCAGCGTCTCTCGGTCAGGGGTGGACGAGGTGCCTGAATGAGGACAGCATGGACACTTAGTCATAAGTCCATCACAAATCCTGTTATTGTCTACCCTTGCTTTCCGAGGCTTCGGAAAATGCAATGCGAAAGGGTCCAATGAGCGTGGATCGGCACTACACTCATTTACCAATCAAATGTCTTTATATTTCATTATTATTTCATTAACTCCATGCCCTCCCTTAAATTTGGACACCCTCGTTTTGAGACCAGGGAAGGCCAGGCATGCAGACTTAGCAAAAGCGTTAATTATTTTCCCAACGATCTCTGGCCGACTAAATACTTCACCTCCAAATTAACCTGGGAAGCACAATCTGCACCTCTTTAGCAGATTGGGTCACCCCGTGACCTTTCACACTCACTGGGGGCATTAAAAAAAAAGCAGTATCAGATTGTTGGTATATTTTCCAGTTCACCGCCACCTTTCCCAATGGAATGGCTTCAGATAAGGTATTCAGGCAGCAGCTGTTACCAGGAGGTTGGATGGATGATAACCAAATGCTGGACCATCCCCCAGTTTTCCACCTTCCCATAACAATAGAAACAAAGAAATCCCTCTCTCCCCCCTCCACCCGTCTCACCCATGATGAAGCATTTCTTTTAAATGCATTGACCTCCGCTAGCTAAACTCATTAGAACTGCGAAGCCAGCAACAAACTACACACAAGACGTGTGTATTTGGGCAATTTGGGAGTCCCTCATATCTTATCTGTCCCGCAATGTCTGAAATTAGCCAGGAACATGGACTCAACGTCGATCGCCCGGGTTCTTTCTGTGTTGCCCAAGAAAAAGTCTGGAATCCCAATATTCACCCTTAACTCCAATCCTTTAATGCCAAACTCAAGAAATAATCCTTTGCTATAAAACATAAGAGTCTTAATTGTGAAAGCAATTAACTATAAAAGAGAGGAAGACGTCGTGTATCCAGAATCCTTGAAGGATTCCAATGGGAATGGAATGACAAACTCTATTTAAAGAGTTGTAAATTCCAAAGAGTGAGGTCATCCTGCACTGACAAAAGACGCAAAACAAAGAACGTGTCCATCATTCCGTTAACCCCTTTCCCTAGGAGAAAAGAACCAGGGTCGAAAGATGCTTCGAACCCAACATGGACCCATCTAAACCACCTGTCCTCTAGACGGTCTATATCTAAACAAGTGTTATAGGACTGACGACAAGTTTTATTGTCTAAGCACGTCTTGAGAAGCTTCAACAGAAACCAAAGTTTGTCCATTCCACGTCCCACCGCGTTGATTTGGATGGGTGGTATCTCATTGTGCATGCTGGGCGTGTAAGGCATTTCCACCATGACCTTCGCCAACAAATGCTGCTTCTTCCATCACCTGAAGGTCCCGTCATGTTGACAGGACACATATTCCCATATTTCATATCTGAAGCCAGGCATGAAAATTCAGTATTCAGTAGACCTTCAGGTTTAGTAGAACGACAATTGGGTCTGGCGGTCATGTTGGAGTTGAAATGGATTGTTGGTCTGCATGTCAATATAGTTCATTTCAGCCACACACGGACCAGATCGGCGATTTATTGACAATCGTCCAACCACAGAGACAAAAGGCATTTTGAACCTTCTGGTCTCCTGTCCTGCTCAATAGCAGATTGCACTTTGTCATAGTGTCTGTAAGTTAACCGGACCATAAAACATATGAATTCCACTGTGTAGCGAAAGCATTTATCAGACAAGGTCTCTAAGAAATTACGGTTTAGTTCAATTCCGCTTGATTTATTGGCTTCACCAAGATCACCCAAGGGCAATTCCCTCTTCTGCGATGAAACCGAATATACTCAACTCTCCCTTCCAACGAATTCAAAATGTATTAAGCTACCGCTGGAAATTACCTAACGTAATATCTTTCCAACTCCAAGAACCATCAGCAGAGAGGGCTAAGAGGGGAGAAGAGGTGAGGGATGGGTTTAACAATAGGTTTTGGTTTTATTAACCCTTTAATCTTCCTATTTCCAATAAAAACCCAGATAAATCATTGTTCCATGTCAAACGACAAAGCAATATTAAAAAAAGAAACCCTATTATTAGAATATTGCCTTTTTTAAAGAAAATATGTCTTTAACCTTTTGTGGCGAAGAGTTTTTGAAGGGTTAATCAAATAATATTCTGTATACTGTATGAATTTTTAAAGTATTCTTACCCAGGGGAACAGTTTGGTAATGGCGAAGTTGAAGGATTTACTCACATATTGGGTGACATATTCCATACATTAAGATGGCAAGACGTTTAACCCTTCTCTGCCATGAAGGCCAATTATGTCTTTTTTGGCTCCAGCTTACTAGGAAGGGTTAAAATGCTATCCCTCCCATAAACACTGTATCCAGGCAGAACTTTAAGGATCTAATGTGGTGCCATGGTACAAGGAGAAGAGTCAGCTGGTACCTGCCCAATTCCCAGCATGGAGCTAAGGGGGTGATACGGGTGAGTGGCATTTATTGGCATTTACTACAAAGCCACAATTAGTTAATTATGTTACAATTTGAATATTATGCCAAATTCCTCTGCCAGAGGGGCACACAGACAGACTGGCACCAAGTACAAAGAATAAAGTAAAAGCAAGTGATGATATTTTAGATGGTGGCCTATGTTGGAAGGTATATGGCATCAACCCCTTACACTCAGTGCCAAGTCTGTCCAGCACTAATGCTGGGGTGCCAGGCATCTGGCTCTGGGCAGGGGAGGCATTTCTGAGCACTGAGCACTGAAGTTCCAGAAGCAGAAGCATGAGTGGCTCTGGGAGATATGTGGGGATAGGTCCCAAGAGCTAACACTTTGTCTCTTACCTTGAATGTAGTTCTGTTCTTTTTTTCAGATGATGGGTTAGGAGATCAGATCCAATAATCCACAGGGTCCTGATGCCACTCACAGCAAACCCACAGACACTGGAAGTGCCCAGTCAGCCCCTCCAGACCTTTCGCCCTGCCATGTCTCCAGATGCCAGGCTGCTGTGTCTTTCTCCTGCAGTCTCTTTCCACAGCTTGTGATCATAACCGGTCTGTCTAATACAATCCCCTCTGCACACACGGGCTTTGCCTGTCTCCTTTGTGCAGACCTGAATCACATGGGATCTGTTGCTTGTTTAGCCCATATGTTCACTGATCCCTTATTGCCCCAGCGCCCGGCTCACTGTCTCACTTCTTGGAGTGGAGCTCTCAGATGGCATCTCACTCATTCCTTGCGCTCTTGGTGCCCGCGCCTCCTGCCAGTTGCCCTCCAGATTTCAATCTGCCTCCCCTGTGATTCCCAAAACTCAATGAACAGTTACCCCGCCCTTAAACACGCCCACAAGCGGCAGCATCCACACCTCCCACTAAACCACGCCTCACTATCTGCATAAACACGCCCCACTCAGGCTAACACCCCCTTTTTAACCACGCCTATCATGTTAGTGCAAGAAAAGCATGTTCTGTGCGCTGGAAACAAATGGATACAATGTAACAACCAATGTAACAACCATCTGAGAGTCATTTTACTAGCCAAAGGCAAGCATGCCTGATTTTTACCCTTGAGTCTAGTTGTACTAACCAGATAACAGCCAAATTACTGAGAGGGTGGTTTGCTTTACTGAGAGAGTGCTTGATAAGGGGAACAGCCTCCCAGCAGAAGCGGTAGAAGATAACACAGTGAGGGAATTTAAACATGCAAGGGGTAGGCATACGGCTCCTGAACCTAAGACGAGACCAACAGCTGATTAAGGTTTGAGTCTTTACGGCAGGAAAAATGGGCAGATTAGATGGGCCGAATGGGGCCGATCTGGCGGCAAATTCTACGTTTCTATGATAAATCCTTATATAGGGAATTTCATCACTCCACTGACCAAGTAAATAGAAATTTAGCTACTTCAGACCCTCTTAGAAGCCATCCCAGTTATTGCCAGGCTTGGGTGGGCTGCCATGCAGGGTAATTGCCCCCTGGGTCTGTCCAAAATTGTTCACAAATGGCCAGGAACCCCCCCAGCTCTGTATATAGTAATAACAGTATGATAAGGAGTCGGGGTGTTTGTCTAGTAGATCGGGGCTCAGATAACAGAGTGAGAACCTCATACAAATGGCTAATATGCAGCTGCCAGGAATAACTGTATGGGCCCTATACTATACTATATATATATACAGTATATACGCTGTTACATGTCAGAACAATCGGTGGTTTAATGAGATGTGGTTTCATGGCAGTGGATGATCAACATTTTCGGTAATATGTTACACTAGATAAAAGGAAATGCCATATTATCTGTATGTATGTATGTATGTATATATATATAATATATAAATATATATATATATATATGAACTTATATTAGCATGTCAGTATTCTAAACATATATATATATCCTGAGATGCATCTTGTACATAACATTAAAACTGTTGGAATTGGGTCAAGCCTTAAATATGTCTTTTTCATTCTGGATTCTCGGTGGTCTCCTAGCGGAAGTTCATGCCCTAATCTACATAAGGCGGACACCGAGCATTGGGAAATATTGGCTACTGCCTGTGAATTTTAAACAGGTGTTCAGGTCAGCTTCGGTCCGCGTGACGACTGACACCTCTTTTGTTAGTTCTCATTAAAATGCTACCCCCTTCTTTTCCTGTTGCATGTTTCCTCGAAATGTTAGCTGGGCAAGACTAAGTCAACATGCAGAACGCGGACTAACAAAGACCACTTTCTAAACTCCCCCCAAGCACCCTCTCCCACGCGGGCTTCATTCGCAAAACATTATCTCTTCTCCTGCCATGGCAGTAATTATATCCAAAGGACAAACATCCCCGGCAAGGTCACATAGTTGGGAAAATAATAATATGCAGAATAATTGGGTGCATTCACCGGAAAATAGGAACACCGCGCAAAACAGAGAACTTTAAGTAGAAGGCGTGATTGTCATTAATTTCGTTCTAGGAGGGAAGGTGTTGTTAAAATGAATCTTCGGATTTGAGCAAGAGCCAGTAAAATATGAAGATTTATGAGGAATTACCACTTTAAGTCTGAGCTTTAATCTCAGGATTAACGGTCAGATCTAAAATCCATTTTGAAATGTAGGTGATCTGGGTATTTCGTGACACCGGGTACGGTGGGGCTTCTGGGATGTTACCATTAGAACCCTTTGGTTGGTAGCACTAGTTGTTGTTACAGTCATGGCTATACCTGGGAACCATGTTTTGCCCGGAGTCTCTGGGTGAAGTGCTCTGGGTCTCCGGGTAATCACTGCCACTCCCACTCAGGACCCCCCAAAGTCAGTGGGACCTCCTACTGCCGACGACAGCGGGACCTCCTATCCGCATTCCAAAAGGGGAGGGCTCCAGGCATACCTGGGAACTCTACGGGTCAACACCCGAACCCCCCCAGGTAGCTGGAGCCAGGTCCTGACACACCCCACTCCCTGCCCATTTCCCCCTAAATAGGGGTGTGTCCAGCAACATCGGCAGGAACGCCCACTGACATCAGTGGGACCACCCCACGAGTAGTCAACGTCAGCAAGTAGTCCTGGCCCCATCCCGCAAGGATAGGCTCAGGGTAGCCAAGGCTAGAAGTTTCCAGGTATGGCTGCAGGTAGTAGCCCGAGCCCTAATATTCCCAGGTATGGCCGCCATCAGAAATCTTGGAGGCCCTCCTGTCCCACCTAACGCTGCTACACTGCCCTGTCCAATGTTTGCAATGGGGCCACCAGGCCCTAAAGCTGGCAATGAAGCCATGAGGCCCCAAAAGTCAATGAAAGAGCAATTAAGTGCCAATTATCCAAAAGTGGCTACCAGACCCCAGTCACTGGAAAGGGGCCAACAGACCCCAATCTATGGAAGCTGCTATCTGGGCCCCACAGCATGGAGGGGCCCAGACACAGGGCCAAGGCCAACGATAGGGCTTGTAAAAAGGGCTTGTGTTGAAGGCTTTATTCCGTTAAGAACCCATTTCGCTAAACACCTTTCTCCCTGTGGCTCTCATAATACATTTTAAAAGCGTCAAGAAATTTCTTTTAGTTCAGGAACCTTTTAAAAAATTCATTTTGCGGGGCTGCATTTGGCTCCGATCTGAATTATGCATTTTTCTTAAGCGCCGGATTAGATATAACGTGATCCAGCATTGCACTCGATAAAATATATATTAAGGGCCGCTGGGAAAGAAGGTAAAGGCTCTGTACTTTCAGGTCATTCACTCTTAGTTTCCACCATGGCTGCCAGATGATTCCATCGCATCACGGAGATGGGTTTTAAGCAACAGAAAGGGGATTTATAGCAAAAAGGCATGTAGGTTAATCCATAGCATCTCTTACAGCCTCGCCTGCGATACAAAGTACCCCGTGCTGTGATTTAAAGTAAAGGGGCAAGAATTAAAGCCCTCATTTGGGTCCCAGATGTGATCGTAACGATCGAAATGTAACCGGTAATTCACATTGGGAGCAACAACATTTGTGTTCTAGATATTGTAAGACTTTTAATTGCCTGTAACGACAATGACATCAGAATTAGGGAACACCTAGGAGAAAAAAATACCTAAACCCTGTAATAATTACATGCAGGGTCCAGGGGAGCCGCAGTCCCCCTGCTGCAAAACCGGGGTCCCCCCGGTGTCCTGATCCTCAATTGGGTCGGTTACAGGTCTTTGATCTCCCCAACCAACCCATTGACACCATGGAGCCTCCATGGTCTGCATTGGAAGTTGCTGACGTCATTAAGAGACGGAACCCTGGGATATGACATCATAACCTGGCATTCTGTGTCTTAAAGGCACAGCACGTGTTTTATGCAGTCGCCAACCGCGGAGGGGGCATTGCCTAGGTTGGGTCTAGGACAGCGCGGAATATAAATACGTCTCTGATTATTTTTTCTTCATAGTTCTTCAAGTTGATTTAAGATGAACAATAACTTCCTGACACATTTTGACCCAAAGATTTCACGGTGGAGATCGGCGAAGAAAACAAATCCTCGGACCTTTAACTTACATACAAAAGCACTTGGTTTTAGCTCATTAGGTTCATTTTAGGCAGCTCTACGACAGAAGTGATAAATGCACGCAGACACTTAATTGCACATTACCAGACATCAGTCAACTGTCCGATCCCGGCCCAAGTGGAAAAAGATCCCCAGTGTTTTCAAACAACTTCCTTATCTCCTAATTCCAAGCAGCCACAGAAGGTCAATCCTTGATGGCTGGCGAAGGTCACGCAGCGGTTTAGTCATTTTTATTAATAGTCTTTCCATGCAGTTTATAAGAGAACGTTTCACTTTAAACTCATTCTGAAATTGCATTGTTACCGATCCGCGGGCCTAACGACTGGAACCGGTCCAGGACCGGCACATGCCTGGATTCAAAAGAAGGTCAGCAAAACGTTCTAGACCTTGTAAGGTTTCCACTTTGGGTGATTCTTCCCAAGAGTCGATTTGTCTCTTCCCTTCGGAAAAAGAATTTACATCACTCAACAGCTTGAAAGTCCGTGTGATGTTCTGTTGATTGTTCGTGTTATTCGTTCGATTATTGCTAGCGCTCTCCGAAGTGTTACGTTTCCTTCATTTGGGAAACGATGAGGGGTGATGACATTATTGAAAAGCCTGGGGATGAGTGATTGATTAACTCAAAGACTCATAGAAGATATTATTAGCTACTGACTGCTCTATAACACCTGGTGGAGATCCTGTGAGAATTTACTATCTACCTATCTGTCCATCAGTCTATATCTTTCTTTCTTTCTTATGCTCTGTCCATCTATATCTATCTATCTATCTATCTATCATCTATCTATCTATCATCTATCTATCTATCTATCTATCTATCTATATCTATCTATCTATCTATCTATCTATCTATCATCTATCTATCTATCATCTATCTATCGTATTTATCTATCTAATCTATCTATGCTCTTATCTATCTATCCTATCTATCTAATCTTCTAATCTATCTATCTATCATCTATCTATCTATCTATCTATCTATCTATCTACCTATATTGATTAACTCAAAGACTCATAGAAGAAATTATTAGCTACATACTGCTCAGTAGGAGGATCTCTGGAGATCCTGTGGCAATATACTATCTATCTGTGCATCATTCTATTTCTTTCTTCCTTTTCTTTCTTTCTTTCTTTCTTTCTTTCTTTCTTTCTTTCCTCTCCATCTACATCTATCTATCTATCTATCTATCTATCTATCTATCTTTCTGTCCATCTCTATCTATCTATCTATCTATCTATCTATCGCAATGGAATGTTGGGTTTGTTCAGTGATTCCGCTATAATTATTTAAAGAAATCTACCTGCCGGAATCATATCATCTCCTTAGAAGTATCGGTATTGGTTTGGCATCATGTGGCCACCTGCTAGAACGCGCGGAATATTACAGACCCTTCTGGGCTTCAGAGAAAGAGATGAATGTCAGTAACACAAAGCACAGAAAAAGCTGATCCCTCCAGATACAGGGAGGTTAATGCAGATGGCTGGAATTAAATGACTGTGACACCTCTTGTGTACAGCCGGAGCGAAAGGGAGGAAAACAATCAATTTCACCACAAGAGGAATTGGTTTAGAGCCAGATCTCTCCAAGCTGAACGAATGATAAATTGCCTGCGACAGCCTGAATCAGGACTCGCCATTCAGAAGTCGCTTCGATTGGCCCCTGAACCTGGAACCTGAATGTTAGAACCAGCGCTACTGAATGGACAAGGGATTCCAGTCCAAGCCACAGGGTGGTGGTAACCGTTAGATAAGGTTCATGGTCAGTCCATACACTGACCCCGTCCCAGACCCTTCAATGCCATCATTTCACTCATTAGCAGATTGGTCATCGTATTCCCAACCCTGAAGGGTTAATTACATAAAACAACACAGAAACTTTTCAGGAGCCTTTGCAGCTTCTATGGCAATAGCCTATCAGTGACCGCTTTTGTGTCACATGACATTTACGTGTTCCCAGCAAAAATCATGAATTAGGCAACATTTGACATGATTTAAGAATTATATCTGGGAAGGGTTCGGCCATTCAACGGCACTAAATGACCTTTAAATCAGGTTCATTAGGAATAATTGGTTTTATTTATAAAGCTCCACCAGGTGTATTCGGACCTTGACACATATACTGCGACATATATAGCAGCATTACAATAAATTCAAATGTTATATATACAATGGGAATGGGGGGTCTCTGTCCCGAAAAGCTTACAGTCCAAATGACGATAGGTTATTTAGAGATAGGGGAATGCGCGAAAATGTAATAATGGTACTTGGGTCGAGTTTATGGCTTCTCATGTGAACATTTAAGGTGGCTTTTCCAAAATCCACGGGTGAACTTTAATATAAATAGATTGTAAGCTTTGCAAGCCAGCGCTTCTTTACCTAATGCATTGGCCCGTCTTAGTCAGTCAGTTCTAGTTTTGTCGGACCCTTTGAATGTAGGGATTAAAAAGAGCTGCGGAAATTGTTGGCACCGATTAATATAATGGAATAATATATAAATTAATAATAATAATAAAATAAATAAATAATAAATAAATATAATAATAATAATATAATAATATAATATAAGGCCATGACTATATTAGTCAGAGGGGTTTCCAGGACAGATCAGTCAGACAGTTACTGGCATCCAATTCTATGATCTGCGTTTCAAAAATGAATAAATCTTACCGTGGAACATCTTTATTGTATTGCTGTACGACGACTCAATCGAGTGACAATAATCGCTACGCCTTATTGCCACTTTATTCAATTTATAGCGTCTGGCAATAAATTCAATTCTGAAAATGTAACTTCTTGATTTTTTTATTTTTTTTGATGACCCCTAATGGGCGTTAAATGTCATTCTGTGCTAAAAGCAACTCTTTAACCAAAATTCCATGGCTCTTAGAGTCTTATTGTTTTTTGACCTGGAGGGAGGACTGTCCTAATCCATTGTCTGCTTTATATATCGGAACCAACTAGCCCACAGATTTCCAGCCGCTGAAGAATTAGGAAGGATTCCCATGATCCTCTACGTGATTTGCATTTCCCATACCAAATAAGGAGTGATTTATTTGAGGGGGTGTGGTTAGAGTCTTTTATGACCTATTGATTTTCACACTTATATAACTAAGTACAGAATTTTACAGTATAATATTTTTTCGGGGCTTTTAGGGCTTTTACCCTCATACCCAGCAAACATCCTGAGCTCCTAGAAAAGAGAGGCATCGGGGAGGAAAAAGAGATAGTTCAACCATACACAATCCACTACCATGGGGCACTTAAAAAGGTTTTAGTGTGTTTTTGAGTTTCACGTGTGCCTTAAAGACTGTGGTTCTCCACTTAGGGCCAATGCAAGCGATGAATTGTCTCCATTACAAGCCTGTCGGCCAGGCTCCCTCGTACTCTGTTCTTGTCTGCTGTTCCTGCTTGCCAACACTGGTAGTTTAATTACAGATAAACATTGCTTACGTTCCTAGTGCAGCTTCATAAACTGTTTGTTCTTCTTCCCAAGAGGTCAGCACTTAATTGGCAGGAATCATCACAAGTATTTTTGGAACCTCTGGAACTTATCACATGGCTGACCCCCCCCCCCCCCACGTCATATAAACCGGTATCCCACTTATTATCATTCACGCCTAATCGATTAGCAAAGAACGGCATGTCCCTTTGGCACGAAACGGGGTTAAAGAAAGAAATGCCCACGCTGAAATCAATACAGTTTGCTGCATTACTGTAAAACAGACATTTGGCAGGAGGAAAAGCATAATAGCTGCCAACTATCCCAACACGTGGCATTGTTTCGATATATATATATATAGGCAGTGGGGGTGACTCCATGTGGCAGGATAAGCGTCTGGTATCTCATTGTGGGGATACAACATCCATAGTAGGGGGCAGGGAGGCAACTGCTAATTTTATACTGCTATCGGCCATAATTATTTTTGCACTTGCAGTTCCACATGTAGCCACCAGGTGGTCTAGAAGGTTTTTGCCAGCATTTACACCCTAGCTGGATCCTTTCTTCTCATATGGGTTTTCTTTGCAGCTCTTTCTGGTGAATGTGATGTATGTATATAGCCATCACCAGAGCACTTCCAGGCTTTACCAAAACCGTGCGATATACCATCTTCTTCATCAAGCTACAATGAAGCCAATTGTGCGCTGCGGCTTTTCCGCCAACCAGAAGCTGTGGCAGCAGCAGCGAGTCCGCCGTGTTAATGACCCAGCTGTGGGTTCCCAGAGCTGCGCATGAATCGATGTATAGTCTCAGGAACATGGGAACTTTAGCCGAAATTTCCCAAGTCAGCAAGTCTTTCAGCGCCTGTACATTGCGTCGTAAGCAAGGTCGCCGTGGCGCGTAACGATGCACGCGTAGCGCAGGCAGTTAACCCTTGCATGGCTGCGTGATTAGGCGCCAGCAGCTGCGTTTTGCCGCAAGGCACTCGCATGCTGAGTTCACCAATTGGCATGCAGAGGATTGCGTCGGGCCGCAGCCAATCAGACGCTTCAAGGGTCGGCCGTGCGGCTGCCTTCGTATAATGAAGGAGATGTTATCGCGGAGCATAAAACTCGAAAAGAACATCAGCAACCCTGACGCTGCCAGGGCGGTGAGCGACGACTCGCACGGCGATTTCTCCGATGGAAAAATATTTATTTGATGCAGGAGCCAAGACAGCTAATTATCTGTCTATCCATCTATGTACCTAGAATCTGCCGGCAGACCGGCCCCATTCGGCCCCCGTCTAGTCTCCCTGTTTCTCCTGCTGTAAAGACTCAAACCTTAATCAGTCCTTGGTCTCGTATTGTTTAAATTCAATCGCTATATTAGCTTCTACCTCTTCTGCTGGGAGGTTGTTCCACTTATCTAACGACCTTCAGTAAAGTTAAAGCTTCCTAATCAACATTAACCTCTCATTGCTCTAATTTTCATATTAAACACTTATCTAACGACCCCCTTCTATATAATAATATATTCTAATATATGGTCTGATATATATACTATATTATCATATATATATATATAAACAGGTGTGATGTCACAGATGGGCAGGAGCATTTCTTATTCTGTGGGGTAAAAAAGGACAACTATCCATGGCTTAGATGGGAGAAACGTTTCCCCCACCCCAAAATTTCTGAGCTTGGGGCAGGGGGGTGGAGGGGAGTTGGCTCCCATAGCAGGACTGGATCGTCTGAACAAGGACACTTGGGAGGTATGGCCATCCTTACACAATTAATTAATAATGTAATTACAAGGCTTAGAACACATGAAAGTTCTCTCGGTTCTCATGGAACAGACACAACGTTCCGCGCTGCCAACACCCACCCGTTTACAACTTCAAACACTAATCCATTTTGTAACCGCACTTAGAGAACAAAGCCCCGCATCCCACCCCCCGCCAAGCCCCCACAACACCAGAGCAACGCCGCAGATACGGCAAAGGAGAAGGTTTCGTGTATTATGTGTGGCGGAGACAAGCCCAGCATGCCTGTCACTGCGCATGCATTCATTACCCCCAAACACTGCTTCATTCATAACATCGCAAGCCTGGAATCTGTACCCAGAATATTAACCGGGGGGGGGGGGGGGAGGCAGCACCAGTCAGGGGATTGGGTGGGACCGATGTACAGAACTGGAAAATGTCGTTTTCGGAATTTGAGCAGGAGACTGATGTGGTTTCTTACTCTAAATCAAAAGGTTCATTGGACATTCATTCACATTTGTCACATCTGTGTTGCCGGGACGATGATTCTCATAGCATTTTTTTGGTACCTGAGAGGTTTGCGGCAGATGGGTTTGTGAGATGAACCGCAGTTCGTTCCTCCATGAGGAACACGAAATTAGGAAATATTTGTTAAGATGCCGCATTTTAATTGTCACGGAAACCTGTCTTTCTGTTACTTTTAGAAATAATTTTTGGTTCTGATCAACAGCTCAAAAAGCAGACGGAATCCCCATATTTAGCCAACATTTTAGTTTGGATTCCTCTTTTTTTTATTATTTTTTTAATTAGAGGTATTTTTGGACGATCTATTTCGGGATAAAAACATATTTGCCTTTGGAAGAAAAATGTGAACTCCCAGAAAGTTTCCATTGGCAACCGTTGGGAAAAACAAGAAACAGAGCGGCGTGAATAAAGAAATCGAGCGACGCGTTTCGCTCGAGACTGTGACCCCTGATACAATGGCAGCTCTAATACAGGGGTGTCCAGCTCCGGGTTTTAAAGGGCCGCAGGCCCAGCAGGTTTCCAAGGCGACATATAAGCAATTTAATGAAATTGGAAGAATCCTAAAGCTTTCCAAACTTTTGGCAGTGAAGGGTACGGTAGGAGCGGCGCCATATTTCTCCTCGGTGCTCCTCTTGGCCTGAGTAGAGCTACCGCCATCCATGAGGATTCCCTGATTCCGGGAATTCCCGGAGCCCCCCTTGCGGGATGTGGATAGGAGGCCCCACGTCGGTGGGCGGTCTCGCCGTCGTTTTTTGGAGGGGAAGTGGGCGGGGAGTGAGGCATCCCGCGGCCCAGAGTTCCCCGACCGTGACCTGAGACCCAGAGAAGCGGCCTTTCACCTGGACTCGGAATGAGCCCCCCCGGAGGTTCTCTGTATATAAATATATATGAAGGCCAAGAGTGGGAGGAGCCAGTCTAATATAGAGGAGGAGCCTTTCATGATTGAGAGGGGAGAGTGGGTGGGACTCAGTTAAGTGTGGGTGTGGCTAAACCACAAATTGTGGAGAGCTGTGGTGAGATATGGGGGCTCAGAGCTGCTGCAGCCCGGGGCCCCGGAGCCCGGTCAAAGCTACCAAACTAATCTAATTATGCCTGGATATGAACGGCACAAACGGCTGCAGTCGGGAAGATTATAACCCCGGGGAGAAGCCCGGTTTGGTATCCAGAGAAGAGAACTTGCCCCATTAATTAAATGGTGAATCGTTGGAGAGATTCCCTTACTGTATTAGCCTTTACCACTTCTGCTGGGAGGCTGTTCAAGTTACCTACCACCCTCTCAGTAAAGTAAAACAAATTCCTCACATTACATCTCTCCCCATCTTTTTCACCACTTAGCAAATCACAGGGAAGTCATTAAATAATGTCGCTTGTTTATTAGCCGGCCCGGCGTACAGAAAGTTGGGCTTCTGGGTACACAAGTGGTGAATTCCCAGGACTCTCACCCGCTGGCTCCCAGCTGTGCAGGGGTTAAGAATACGGACAAAGCCGTTGTTCTAGAACTGGACACAAGGGTTCTAGGCTTTCATGACTGCTAACTGAAGAAGTGCTGACCCAACTCGTTCCCAAATGCTAATGTTTAATTAGGATGAACCAATTCCGCAGCCCCTCCCCCGCCTCATCCTCCAAAATAATTCTCGGAATGAAAATAATAACTCAAACGTTCTTGGAACTAATGAGTGAGCGTGGAAAAAGTTTGGGTTTCGTTTAGCGCCTCCCCTGATGTCAGAAGCATTGAGAGGACAGAGGAACGCGGACAAGCAGCGGGGAATGGAAACAATTGTATCCCATAACAACTAGCCGACAGGCACGGCCAAAGGCGGCCAAAGTGGCCGGGAGCCGGCAAGGGGCCGGTGCGCTGGGAGCGGGGTGCGGGTTTATTTATAAACTCCTCCAAAAATAATCGGGATACTAAATCATTTTCCAAAAATAAGACGCTCCGGAAACTTTCGAGATTTTTCGTTGCGAAGAGCGAATTCTGATCTCCGAGCATTAACTCTTTGGCTACCAAATACCAGATATTAGCCCAGAACGATCCTCACAGAGGACAGGTGTTCCATGCCACAGAGGGTTAACGTGGATGTGTCATTAAACACGAGAAAAACATCTTTGTGTTTATAAACAGAATTCTAAATATTTTTAATTAAACATTTTAACCGATTTAGCTGCTTTTAAAGGTTTTTTCTGTGCATTACAACATAGTCAGGGAACCTAATTGGGGTCCCCAATTTATGACACGGTGAGTGGGGGAGGGTAATAATCCAGTGGTATTCCAGGGCTTTAGTTGCTTCCTGTGGCTTATAGCCAGAAACATCGAATCCGACAGCAGATCAGACTCATTCGGCCGTATTATCCTCTACCACTTCTGCTGGGAGGCTATTCCGCTTACCTACCACTCTCTCACTAAAGCAAAACTTTGACTCTCTAATTTAAGATTAACTGAAAGCCCTTTAACAATTATGTTGCAGACAGAAATTTCCTTGGTTTCCATGTGTCCCCAAACTTTTGAACGGCAGTGTGTGTATTAGTATGTAATTGGTGCTGATGATGATGTCATCACTATATACTGTAGACTATGATGTTGGGATGACAAACATGTAGTTCATACGAGATCATACGAGATCCTTTGTTTAGCCGTGTCCTCGTTCACCTCTCTTTTCCGATGGCTGGCTGTTATTACCCCTGGTCTGGATGTTTAGCCCCACAAGACCCCCAAGACTAAAATCACATTAAATACAGAGATGCCCGTAACGCAGATCCAAGTATTCAGACGCAGTCCGCCAAACTGCAGAAGAGACCCGGCACAGGGATCCGCTGACCGCGGCTCTGGGTTGTTTCCATGGAAACACACACCATAAAATTCCAGAAAAAAAAACCTTTTGCAGGTGATGGAGGGAATAGTTAATCAGAGCGTACAACGGAAAAGGAGGAAATTAAATTACCCCCATCAGTACTTAAAGAGATGGGAGTCTGGGGCAGGTGGGGGCAGACGCTTCTCCAAAGTGTATCTGTCACCTTTTTATCGTGTAATACATGTTCAGGGGCTGGCGATACTTTACGCTTTTACACCTGAAGCGATGTAACAATTTCTGCACTTAGGATATCCCATCTCAGTGGATATAACCCTTGTGCCTTGGGTGGCAAATCCTGCAGAGTTTGCCCTTCATTTGCCCTGACTTCACCCCCTACTATTTCTCGCTCTCGGGGCGAACTCAGTTTCAATCTAAGGGGCAAAAAAAATAATAATAATAATAATACTACTAATAATAAAAATAATATATATATATATAAAAAATAATAAATAACAGAAGCCTCCAGGAATAAAATAATAATAATAATATATTATATATATATATATATATATAAATAATAAATAACAGAAGCTCCCAGTATGATGACCAAGGTCTCATTTGTTTTATATGTCGTGATGCCGGATATATACATGTAGTACGTATGTATCATTTTATTATTTACTATAAAAAACAGCTCTATAAGACCCAGCATGTAAATGTGGAATACACCCTTTAAATACCCAAAGTCCTTTTATTTTTATTACAGTGACCCTTTCACTGGCCATTGTCTCCATATGAAAAGGCGAGGGAATGGTGGCGAGGGAATGGTGCGAGAAGCCAGTGCCGGATCCCGCTATAATTCAGTGTGACGTTCCCAGTGACCCTCGCTATAGAGGTCCAACACCTCCTGCCCAGTCCTTCTGCTCTCCTAACACAAGGGCAGGAGGTCATCAGCAGACGCTCACAGCCTCTCCGATGGAAATGTTTCACCGTTTAGTGTATGGAGCCGTTTGAGTCCTCCTAGTCTTGCGATTATTGGCTGTCTCTTTAATTTAGTTAAAATATTTAAATGGAAGCCGAACCTAAACCCGCATGGCTCCAGCTTGGAGGACTGGATAACAGGCCATAGCCATGATGTGCGTTATAACTGACAGACGGACTGCTAGTTCCGTTGCTGTTTTGTGAAGAAATACTAATATTTAAACAACAAAAACCCTTATTTTTTATGTTTTATTACTCAACAGAACACTGAGATTCCTACCTTTACTGAGAGGGTGGTAGATCAGTGGCGCAGTCTCCCAGCAGAAGTGGTAGAGGGTAATACAGTAAGGGGAGTTAAACACACATGGGATAGGCATACGGCTCCTGAATCTAAGACGAGACCAACGACTGATTAAGGTTTGAGTCTTTCCAGCAGGAAGAACTGGCGGACTAGGTGGGGGCCGACTGGGGCCGATCTGCCATGCATGACAATGCGGGGCTGACAATTTTTTGTGACTGTCACTAAAATTATGAAACGATCCAAACAAATATTTTTTTCATCTCCTGGTTTTATTTCTCACTCGACCATCTGGCTGGTCTCTCGTTCCCTTGGGCTAGAAGTTGGCCACCTCCTCCGGAAGAATCCGCTTAAGATTTTTGTTGCCCCGTATATCGTGACAATGCCATGTGGGGTGGCGAATGCCAGCAGATTGTGTTATGAACCTGCTCATCACCTCCCGCACCCTGTATAAACTATACAAGCGTCCTTTGATCTATGGTCGCCGGAATCACGGCTAGCTGATAGCTGTCCTCCAAGCCAAGGAATCCTGACATTTCCACACGACGAGTTTCTTTTTAAATAAAAAGCTTGCGTTTTCTGACTTATCGCAAAGTCTCGGTTCCTGCCCTACTCTGTAATTACGTTCTTTGTACTCTGGAGCTGCCTTATTAGCTCTTTGAAGCTCCCATGCTCCCCTCTTGCGGTTTTTCACTCCTTATTCAGTCAGTCCTTTTATATAATCCCCATTCCCCGTATCAGGAAGCCGCAGACGCCGGGTTCCTTGCCGGGTTTACAGGATATTATTTAATCCGATGTCTAATTTAACCTCCTGGGCCTATCCCTGCTGCACGGCACACTGCAATCTATCGACAAGTCCCATGGGACGGACCTCAATGTTCCTCCAGCTTTTCTAGGTGCTGCTAGCCCCGTTAGCCTGTCCTTGGGCGCTAAAATGAAAATGTGTCATAAATGTGATGAATAGCCATTTATTTAAAAAAAAAATCATTGAAAAATACATAAAAAAAAGACCTTCAAATACATTTAGGTCAAATCCTTATCTTCTGTGGGTAGAAGGGACCTTGGTAATGAAGGGAAATGTGCTGCTGACACCTGCTGCAAGGATTGGGAATAACAGGAAGTAAAAATGTAAAACCTGATTGGATTGACTTTATTCGGTGTGAGTTGTGCACATATTTACAGAGTGCACGTATACCAGGGGCCCTCTATATATGGCCCTTATTGGACTCTGGACTGCTCGTGAGCTTTCCTAAGAACCTTGGAGCCAGGCTGCAAAAAGATGTGGCTGGAAGATGTGGCTAGTAACAAGTGGGCAGGAAATGGAGGCAATGCTTGAGTGGGAGGGGCTTAACACCACCACTCCCTAGCCAGAGATCAGAAGTACCACCCCAGAGGTTCCTCCATCAGTTGACATGCCCATTATCTTTTCTTTAGTGGGCCAAATTTTAAATGCCAGTTCTTTGCCTCGCCCTAGGTGTCAGGCAGAGGCTGCTATTGCCCGTACTATCATGGTAGCCATAGATAACCTGGCAACATAACATCTAATGTTTATCTAAACGGGATGAAAGTCCAAGCATTGAGGGAAATTTACATTATATGTTCTGAGACACAACCATTTAGATTCTTGATTATTATTATTATTATTTTTATAGCGCCATCATATTCCGCAGCGCTCTATGTATATCCTGAAAATCTGAAGTTATGATGGCTGCACCCATGGTGTACACATAATGTAGGTTTTACTTTTTAATATGTATATTTTGCTTATTCTATCCCGACCGATCTGCTTTAATGATACTTTGTAACATCTGTTTGTACAAAAATGTACAAACTTTGAGTTTGTACATTTTTGTCCAGAAATGGCGTGTTTTAAAGGCACCCAGTGACCCATTCGCGTCATGCAGACATGTCTTTACCTGTACATCTGTAACCCGCAGGCAAACTCACCCCTGTTATCTTTTCGTGGAGACCCGGGTGACCTTCTGTATTAACAGGAAGGTTTACTCTTTCATATCACATACCTGAGCAGGGAGGGATTCCCACCAGGAAGAGATAACGCTGTGTGTGAGTGTACGTGTGTGAGTGTACGTGTGTGACTGTATGGTATGTGAGTGTACGTGTGTGACTGTATGGTATGTGAGTGTTCGTGTGTGACTGTACAGCGTATGAGTGTACGTGTGTGACTGTACGGTGTGTGAGTGTACGTGTGTGAGTGTACGGTATCGTCCCGCTGAGTGGAATAAACACATTATGGACTCGCCGCTCAGAAAAGGTTTCCAGAGACAGGAAATTAATCAAACTAAATGGGAAATCCCTCTGCGTTATAGAGATTTGGTAGCCGTGGGTTCCGGCTCGTATGGAACAGTATGGTAAGTGGCGTATAGAAATTACCTGCGCTATAATATATAATAATATAATATAAATAATGTAAAGGCACCTGCGAGTGTAAAGAAGGGTTAACGTGGTGTGGTCTTATTTGCATGTCTCGAGTATTTTTGACTTTAGATATTTGTTCAGGAAAGCGTTTTTTTTTGCATGTTTGTTTAAATCCGTATATGTATAAGCTCAGGTATTTGCCCCAATCTCAGGGTCTCGGGGTGAAGGGGCAGATTCTCAGGGTCACACAGTCTGGAGCCCTGACATCTTCCTATTCTACACCGCTGTGATCAGATCTAAGACTCCCAAGTGGTGCTTCTGCCCCCAATATGTCATGGTTGATATCCCTGCTTGAATCCAGGTGACTTAACTAAGTGTATCTTTAAATAATGACAAGTCAAGCTTTCCATGAGAACTGATATTAGAGGCATTTGGTTACCAAATTCGGTTTAATAGTTTAAGAGTCTCAGAGTCAGCTAATTTAGAAAGTTTCCAGGTATGTTCATAGAACCCGTAATGTAAAGGGTTAAATCAGACTTCTCTGAAAATGCCTACTATGCAGAATAAACGTTTCAGGAGCAGCCGATTGTTTATTTTAGGATTAATCCTTCCTGCGCCAATGGTTCACACTGTATACCCCACTCCTGGAAATGTATGGAGGACGTTAACCCTTTAGGCAGGGCTCTCAAACTCCAGTCCCCGAGTCCTGGTAATAGACTCTATTAATAATTAAATAATTAGCAATCTATTAATAATTAAATTATCCATCATTTAAAAGTTTGAGATTAGAATATTGCCTGGTTTAGGTTCCGCATTTAAATTTAGACAACAAAAAAACACATATATCTAGAACAAATATCTTTAAAAAAATATATATATTTTTTTAATTTCTAATATAAAATCGCACAGAATTTGGTGTAATGATGGTCGCAGTTCAATCAAATAAACGCGCATTTCCGTATTACTCTAATTATATTTCTGTTGCCCGAGGCTTTACATTTCTGAAATTCTTGAACAGATTGTATTTCCGGAGAATGTTAACAAACGTTGTGACTCGCACCGAATCGACAATACACAAATATAACAGAAATACACTATATTGATAGGTTTTATTCATAAAGTGCCAAGTTAGGAACCTATTGGGCATAAACCAAAACGTATGAAAACCTCTTAACGTGTGGAAGAGACGGATAAATCCGTCGGACTGGGGATGACGGAGCGGTGCTGGCACTTTAAGGCCAGCGGCCGCCGGATGACTTGAGTGGCAGATCGGGTGAGCAAGAAGCTCAGCAAACTTTGAAGTTGTGAGTGCCCAAAGTACCCGTCATCTCTTACCCTGCTGGGAAAAGTCTAAATATCATCAACCCTTTCAAATTTCATCATGGAATAAAGTAACTTCTCTCCAGGTGTGATAACCAACTGGTTCTATTTCACATAAATTCTCTAAATCATTCTCTAATTCATAAATCTCCCTATGAATTCAGATTTATCAGACGTTCAATGTAATGTAGAGTTAAAAAAAAATCTTATACTGTTAAGAAAAATACAATATCTAGAGGGCAAAGAAATAATAAAAACACTTTAGAATCTGGAATCATCTTGGAATCTATCCAGAGACAAAACCCCACAATTTCCGAGAAAGTTAATACATGACAAAGCTGTCCAGGAATGAATGTGTTAAAAATTAAGTTGTATTTGTTTTTCTATTTCGCATTTTATGCAAATTAAAGGAAAAAATGATTTTCTGTAATAATATATTAAAGTAATTCTAAATTTTTGTAATCATGTCCTATTTAACTCATTGGACCCCAGGAATTCTGTAATTGCATCCCTTCTTCTGTGTGTATTATATTAACTCTTCAATGCCTGCCGAGCCTGATCATGGGAAACAGCTACATTTCCTCTTTTATTATCTTTTAATTAACAAATGCGGCCGTCTGATTGGCCGATGTAACGTGGAAGTAGCTTTTTGGGAACTGGATATTGATGCAGACGATATAAGATCGTTCTCATAATATTTATATAAACAGAATGTACTGAGTAATCCGCACAAAACGGAGAAGGCTGAGATTATTGCAGATGTAATCTAGACTTCTTTCTAAAAATACAGTGTTGTGTTTGGAATATGAATTGGCAACACAACAACTCTGGTGTCATTTGTACCAGAGCCTGGTGCCAAGTGGTCCATTAGAAGAAAGAGGTCTGTGCATGCTGGTGAAATAGCTCGGGGTCAGGGCAGGCTGCAGGCAAATGGGTGCAATGGTGGAAAAGAACGGAAGGATAGAATGGTTGGTTGGGGTAGGTAACCATTTTTGGTGAGCTTTAACCCTTCCCGCAGTCTCTTGATTGGAATGGTCGTGGGGCTTTGTCTGACCCTTCCGTCCATGAGATCAGGACTTAGTTACACCTTCTGGGAAGTCATTGATTTAGGTTTTTACAACTAACTTGCGATATACTGGAGGGAGGAACCGGGAAATTTAATATCACTGCGAAAACAAGGATGTGTTATTCCTGTATAAAAATATTTTATTGCGCTTTTCATCCGAATGCTAGAAACTACGTAACTACACAGGTCGAAATATTTACTTCCTTATGTGTTCTACAGAAAGGCCCTTCCTTGACAAGCTCTCGTAAAAGCAAAAATAAATAAAAGTATGATTTTTAAACTTTCCATTACATCATAGTTGAACAATTTCTACAATGGGCCTGGTATGTGCTTTCTCAAAGAGGACAGCTGTGAGTCCTACAGGAACTCCAGATCAGAAGGTCTAGCATGAACTTCACATCATCCTATCAATGTCTCTTTTTATGAAATAAAACCTTATTTCATATGTTTGTCATGGAAGCCTCATATGTCTCTTCTTCTCCATGCTAGTCCACCATTATTCTGAAAATGTCTTTTCTATATGAAAATGTGGTGAGGCGAGGAACCCATATCTCGTTCCGCTTGGGCTCCTCTCAGGAGATTCCAAGCTCCATGTTCTGTGGACTTGTGATAATAATGTGTTTTCGGACCTAATTTATTTATTTATTCATTTTTTTTTCTGCAGTTCAGCCAAAGACGTGAAGACGGGACAAACTGTAGCCATAAAGAAGCTCCAACGTCCGTTCCAGTCCTTGGTTCACGCTAAAAGGGCCTACCGCGAGCTGCGTCTCCTCAGACATATGAACCATGAGAATGTAAGATTATCAGCTACGTCTCTTAAGAGGATAAATAATGGGATTTTAACCCTTTCCTAGCGTGCTTTGGTGGACTGCTTAAAATTCCCCCGCTAGGAGAGCCCCAATCTAAAGATTCAGAGCCAAGGAACCTTATATTTTTGGCCCCAGATACTGTTTCTTTGAATAGTTTTGCCACTGCAGGATGGGGGGGGGTCTTCAGAAAAGTTATAAAATTACACAAAATTAAGGCTAAATATAAAGTTTCATAGCTTCCCCTATAATGATTCATGCTGTGCCTACAGCTTCACAAATCTTTTGGAATGGAAAGGCAAATGTCCTCCACCAACTTCCAAAAAATCCAACAAATAAAACATGATATATATTAAAAAAACTGGAAAAAATTAAAACAATTAGATTACTTACAATCTAAGAATAAATTGTGTTTACATTGGTAAAAATGTTCCTAGATATACAATATATATTTCTTTTAAATCTTTAAATAATTGATAATTGCAAAAAAAATTAAATTCAATTAAAACGGACAAATGTGTCTAATACACCCGTCCCAATATTTCACGCGGTCCAATAGGGACAAATTTGTTTTTAGGCGACTTCTGCTAATAAACACTCTTTAACGATAAATCTACCTATAAATTAGGTACAGTTTTTGTTTTTGTTAATTTCTTACATAACTATATACTGATAATAAAATCTCATTTATATTTTATTCCTGAATTTTCTGCCACGAGACATGTATAAAACACATTTAGAAATTTTCCTGCAACTTTGTATCTACAAAAAAATAAATAAAAATTGACAGGGTTTAAATCTGCCAGTAACGTTACTTATACCGTTATATAATTTCTTTCTCCGAGGGGTTAGCCGGGCATCCCTGACTAATCTGTTTCACGCAGCGTTCTATGCATTGGGGATTAAATCATGTTCCGGGTTCCGCCGCCTCTCTATCCCCTATAAAGTCCGTCGGCGTGAAAAGAATCCAAAGCCGGCGAAGGATTGGTGATACTTCGCATAGCTCTTGGCCCGGATTTCTCTAAGCCTTAGCATGCGTTATTTTTCTTCTTAGGCCCCTGTGTCTGCAGCGTATCTTAATCCCGATACTTTGCTGGCGTCGAATGGATTTAGGGCAAACGCAGATACGAGTCGCATTGTGTTTGAAACTCTTGAAACAATCCGTAGTTTGTTTCCCGATAGTAAAATCGTAGGATTATTTAGAGCCGGGAAAATAATCGTGGAGGTGATTGGAGTCCTGTTATATCATTTTTTTCAGATGCAAAGCATTAAAACCATTAATAAAATATATGTATTATTTTTGCGTTGGGAATGAGTCCATAAAAACACATGAAATACAAATTTTATGGATTCTTTTGTTAATGAAGTTTTAAAATAAGACCTCTGTCTTGTTTTCTTCTTCTTCCCGGCTGGCTGGAAGCATATTTAAGTACTTGTAGTGACAGCCAATCGCTACATTCGGTTGGCATACATAGGATTGGCTGGCGCTGTTTTCATTGGCTACAGGAAGTACACTGAAGTACACTTCCTGCTTTGAGTAGAGACAGCCAGGGGAGGAGTTAATGAGAGAAATGTTTCATTTTCCTACTCTGATAACTAGAGAATGCCTGCACATTTTAGATGCAATAAAATGCATTGGAGTCCATGTTTCATCAAGCTCAAAATGCTTTAATAAAGGCTTTTTAAAACTTTAGGAACTAGACCGTCCTTTTAGTGTCAGTGGTGACCGGAGCTCTGCATTACTTGAGTTGTTTGTAAGCTTTTATAATGGAAGTGAACAACGTATCACATTTAAGCAAATGTAAGTATTGGAGATGAGCCATAGTGGCCTAGGAAGTGTTATATCATCATCATCATCGTAATTCTGTTACATCATTTTGACCTTGCAGGTTATTTCTCTTCTCGATGTCTTTACACCCGATGACTCTGTGGAAAGTTTCCAGACCTTGTGAGTAGATACCTTAATATTTTGTCCTTTTTTATTGTAGTTTATGGTAAATTGAATGAGGGTCACCAGGGAACTCTCATGGTTTGAACCATATATTAGGGTAAAGGGACAGATTCTCAGGTTTTCAAGTTGTGGTTTCCATTTGGTGATCTTATTATAAAGGAGACTGTGTTCTCTTCTTTTCCTGATGGCCCGGTTGACTATTTAGCTCTGCTACCTTCTAAACTGGTGAAGAAGTGGCTGAGGGTAATGGGAGATGATGACATTCTCAGACAGACCCATTCTTGAGAGTAGAAGGGATATCCATTACATGAACGCTTCTTCATGATAGACCACCATGATTATCCACCTTTCTTCGCGCCCCCCGAATAGGACAAACATGAACATGTGGAGGGGGCAAAACTAGAGGCTGTTATAGCACAGCACCCCCTGCAGCCTAGAGGTGGCGTTGTATGATCCCGTCTTAATTTCTTTTTAGTTACCTGGTGATGCCGTATGTACCCCTGGACCTGGCACGCTTCATGAAAAGGTGCAAACTCAATCACAGCACGACAGTTTATCTTCTGTACCAGATTCTCCGTGGCTTGCAGGTGAGATGATACATTCAGACATTCAGAGTCTTGAGTCTGATCGGGGATCTAGGATACGATTTTGGGGGGTGAAGTATGAGTGGTAGACGGTAAATTAACTAGCACCCGCTAGGGTCATCGCAAGCAAGGCTGGGTTATGACTAAATAATAATAATGGTAATAATAATGTTCATTACAGAAATTTAATGAACCTTTACTATTCTCCTTAAGGACAGCGGTCGGTCCCTAAACCCTTTGAAAACAATGCATTTGGAGCCCGTACATGTACGGGCTTTGTCATTAAGGGGTTAAGGTAACGATATTAATGTAAACGTATTAAATCCAGAGTTGTAGGATTTCTATAAATCCTTTGTGATAATACAATGAACACGTTACAAAACATGATCGATAGAACCTTCATAAAACGAAAGGTTTACAAACATCGTACGGGAATTTTTTGATTCTTGGTAGACGATTTCCACTGGAACGCGGCCATTACGCTTGTCTGTTCCCAGCCCGTAGTGTTACATTGTAACCATTTTTTTTTTCCTGTGGGAAATTCTTAATCTTGTTATTATCTGGGGGAAAATGGAAACCAGCAGCATGTTAGAAAAATATTAGAAATGAAAAGTGTCTGATATGGCGTATATGATGCATGCGGTAAATCAGCCCGACTTTCCGATGACCCGGCAGAATGGCTCGAAAATGTCACAGGTTCCTTGTCGCTGCTTCCATCTTATCAGCTGCTCCAAAGAAATAAATAGTCCTTATCCGACTTTCCACATGTATCTGGAGACATTTTTTTTTTTAAGATTGGAGGGAATTAACGGTTATCTTGTATTTAAAAAAAAAAATAAACAGACCAGGTTAGGGGTCTCCCTAGAGGCGCAGAGGATGATTAAATTAGAAACAGAGAACTTGATGGCAGATCAGACCCATTCGGCCCCCGTCTAGTCTGCCCGTTTTTGCGGCTGTAAAGACTCAAACCTTAATCAGTCGTTGGTTTCGTCTTAGATCCTTGATAGCCATATGCCGATCCCATGAATGAGATAAGCCATGATCTGATAAGCTTTAACCTCACCAGCGTCAGAACTATAAGAACATTTATGAAAAGGTGAGCTGGCCAAAGTTTCTGCCAACTAGGCCAAAGTGTATCCATTAAACTGGGAGACGATGTATCATTTCATGTGGTTGATACATCTCAGACCTTCTCGCCGGAGAGACTCACCGTGGTTCATGTCTACATATCTCGGTGGAATAAAAGCCGCCTATAAACTCATTATTTAGTGAATAACTTGGTGCCCTTATAACTGATTGCGACATTTAGAAGATCGGTCGCGGGGCTTCATAGTATTCTACAGCAGTAAGGTTGATTGGTTGTCATATAATTAAGGTTCTATTTTTGATAGGATATTGGCAGGCTGAGATCAGCCAATAGGATTGGCTTTTATGTATGGCATGTACGTTCTTGCTTCTAGTCCTAATGTACTCTTGCTTTGTGTTCCAGTATATTCATTCTGCTGGGATCGTGCACAGGGTAAGTGTAATTAATGCTAATTATCGTAACAGAGGGGGGCAAATTGGGGTCAGTTAGGAGTTTTCCCCGTGGTGACCCGGAGGTGTCATTCCCAGGTATCGTTTTAAGACACAATCAATAAATAATTTCCTTGTGACATGGAAGGAAGTCACTCATTAAATGCAAAGTGGGATTTCACATTTTTTTCAGAAAAGAATGCAAAATAAACCCCAAAAGTGTTCTACAGAGTGGGACCTTCTCAATATTTATTCTTTCTTTGTTTTAGGATCTAAAACCAAGTAATTTGGGAGTGAATGAAAACTATGATGTGAAGGTAAATAAAAAACGAACCGAACAGACAAACTGAATGCACATAGAATGTAATGTACAGAAAGCCAGGGCTGATATCAAATAATAATAATTCCACCAAACATGGAATAAATGAAATAAATCTTATCTAATACTGGAGGGCGGGCAGCCAAATGATTCAAATAGACTGTTTATCATAAGAAGTATTGGGATTATTTGGGATTATTTGGGAGTAATGGGGTCTACGTTGTTAGATTTTAGATTTCGGGCTGGCTCGGCAGACGGAACCCGAAATGACGGGATACGTGGTGACCCGGTGGTACCGAGCTCCAGAAGTGATCTTAAACTGGATGCATTATAACCAGACAGGTGATTGGGAGCGAGGGGCTGGTGGGGCTGTCCATCTGTTCTTATGGGGCAATGTGGGGTATATTTATAGGGCAGAGGGTAAATGTACTTGGTGTTATTATTATTATTTATTGTTTTATATAGCGCCATCAAATCCGTAGCGCTGTACAATGGGTAGACAGGACATAACAAGTAGTATGTAACATCTGACTTACAGAAACACCAGGTGAGGAGGGCCCTGCTCAGAGGAGCTTACAATCTAGAGCTATGTTTAGTTTCCCCCTTTTTTTTTCTCATGTAAGAAACCCATTTATACACAGTATGGCGGCACGGGGTGGAAATTCAACATCATCGCCATCTATACATTTTACCCAAAATGCCAAAATAAATAGGAAATAAGAAAATGCTGACCTTTTAAGGTGTTTTGTATGGAATTAATAATAACTCTGGTGTCTTTCAGTGGATATCTGGTCTGTTGGGTGCATTCTGGCCGAAATGATAACGGGTCGTGTGTTGTTCCCCGGCGGAGACCGTATCCTTTGGATAATAGAAGATACACAATAACGGCCGGCAAATTCATATAAATCACATCGGCGATGTATCAGTCGCTAGCCGTGCCCTCATTTTCCTAAGGAATTAAATTCACGTTTGTGGGGGGGGGATGTCATCTGGAGAGGAAGGTCATCGGGGAAATGAGAGGAAACAGGATTCTCCAAATTAATGTATTTATGGGAACAAACTCCGATGATGTTCCTAAAGCTTCTGTTTTAAGGAAAGACATGCGTTGGGAAGCTTTTCCCATCTGTTGGTCAACAACAATTCTCCAGAGCAAACAATAGGCAAGAATATAAAGGAATACAATTTATTTTCCATAGGCAGGTTCCTAATTCATCTTTAATCACATTAATTACACCCGTGTCCATTACATCGCCCCCGCCCAATAACGTCTTATCATTAGATTGGAGGACAGGTCAGGAGGACAACTCCTTTAGAAGGACTGGCGTCTTTGATATAAAAGTAGCTTTTTATGGCTCCTTGATGGGATTTGTCTTCCCTCCGTTGAGTAACGCAGGTGGGTAAGCCGTGCCAGGTGGCATAGATTTCTTTGTAGCCTTTCCGGCAAGTTTTTTTTGTTTTGATGCAATATCCCGGAATTAAAGATCGGCTGTGTTCTTAACCATGAATACAGATTTTGATGAGCTAAAAAGGATAATTGAAGTCATAGGCAGCCCGGGAGCATCACTGATTAACAGAATGGAAAGCAAGCATGTAAGTTAATCTCATCATTACGACTGCTTCATTTTTCATTTTCCAATTTGATCGTTAAGCGTCACTTATTACAAAAGTCTGATTCTCTTCCAAATATTCGCTAAATACTTGGAAATTATAATTTTTTTGCCAAATGGTTTTCTAACCATCAATTAGCCTTTTAAACTTGAATTTGGATCAGCAAACACAAGGTGCAATTGGGGCACAGGGGTGATGGGAGTGATAAAGGGCCATTGGAACCCAGGAGTGATGGGAGTGATAAAGGGCCATTGGAACAGGAGTGATGGAGTGATAAAGGGCCATTGTGATGGAGTGATAAAGGGCATCTGTACTCCTATGAAGAGATTCCACTAAAAATCAGCCGTTTCCAGCTATAATAGTCATTTGCAACATTAACCCCGTCTGCGCTGGATTTCTCATCCATTTCATGTTATCTTAGAGGACAAAATGTGCTTTTCTTTCACAGACAAGGAAAGTGACGCCAAACTTTTAAACGGTGGTGTATATTATAATATTTAAGTCATTGTAAGGATGCACTGTTTTTACTTTCTATTTTTAGGCCCAGAACTACTTAAAAATGCTCCCTCAGAAGCCGAGAAAGAGTTTTAAAGAGCTTTTCCCTACTATGAGCGCACACGGTATGTCAATGAAGTCACTTTTCTTTCCAAAGTCTAAGTCGTGATAACGGTGGCTGACAGAGGCAGATGAACATCTTATCGTACTCTAGCAGCAAACTAAAAGAAGACTTCGTACAAACACGTGCATCGATCACCTTTTAGTTTGCAATCAAACTCCAGTAATTTTGGTTTTGTGGAATATTTGTAAGAATATTTAATGTTTATGCTGTAATTTTGGCCATGATACGGTAGACCTTCTTTTTGCGATCTCCACTTGGCTTCTTGGCATATCCCTCATTGGCTTAATTGACCTAATTTTTTTCACGTCAGAGATTGATCTTCTAGAGAGGATGCTGGATTTGGACCCTGAATCCAGAATAACCGCTGCAGAATGCCTGGCTCATCCCTACCTAGAAGAATATCAAGATTCAGATCCAGAGCCACCTGCGGAGAAATACGACGATTCGTTCGAAAGCGTAGACTTACCCATTCATGAGTGGAAAAGTAACGTATATATTTATATGTGTTGTGCGAGAAAACACCAGCGGGAATTTTAACATGACTTAGATCCCTTTGCGGCAAAAATACCCAAAATGGTTTATTGCAGACTTTCAGCATTTATCATTTTGGGTATTCGCTCAAAAAAACTCAAGGATGCAATAATTAAATATGGAATAGATTTTACTCTACAAAGTTACGTTTCAGTCTAAGTAGATCTTTATTGGGTTCATTTTTCCTAATAAGACGTACTCACGGGATGGTTTAATTGTGAAGTTGGTTCATATGATTCAGTGGAGTAGAACAGTCACAAGGGACCAGGGCATTCAAAGGGTTAAACCTTTCCCTACCAACTGCGGGGATTTAAAGTGGATTTTTGTACTCAAAATACTAACATATACTGTGAAAACTCTAATGAAATATTGAGTAAATAATTAATTTTAACTATTAATTCATAAATGTATACGTTAATCTATGTATTTATGGGCGGTGCATGTGGGGAATGGGCGTGAGTAAGATTAGCCACACCTCTTACAGTATATAAATATGTTGGTTTATTGACGGGCCACCAAAAAAGCCTTAAAAAAAGGAGAATGGCCGAGTTCAAACAAATTACATTTAAAAAAAAATAAAAATTGCTATTTAATTAATTTACAACTATATACGGAATTGAAAAATAATATATTTTTTTTCTTTAGGTCTAAGCCATATGGAAATAATGACTTTTGAACCTCGGAACCCCTGTGAAACGGCTTTATAACTGTATATGAAAGCTCTAGAAATTCAACAGCTCATCTAAATAACATTTGTGTTTTTTTTTTTTATTGAAAGTTGGGTTGTTATTTAAGGACTCTGTGACTAGTCCCTCGAATAGAGCAAATATAATGTAGATACATCCATGAAAGAATTAAGACATTGCTGTACATAGACTGGGGTATATTAACAACACATATATGGAATATACACAGTTCCTTATGTTGGCAAACTTGGTTTCTAATACTGATAATTGCTTTTCTATTTTTATTTTATATTATGCATGAAATAAAACGTACTTTCCTCCAAGTTTCAATATGCAGAACATTGTGTGTTTGCTGTTTTTGTGTTTTATGCCATTTTGGCCTCAATATACAAGCAATGCTTCTTTTTTAGAGGAGGTGTTGCAAATAACCATAATATAAAACCACAGGAGGGCCCGCTGCCACCCCAAGAGCTTGCTCCTTCTCGGTCTCTATAGTTTTGTAAATATTGTATGGACAATAACTGATCGGGGTGGGTGGGGCTTAATAAACATGGGTGTGACCACTATGAAGTCATTCCCCTTTGCCTCCTACAGCACCGTTAATAAATCTGCCCCTGTTAGTAATGGAGTAACTATCCTGAACACTCATCTTATATCTGTGAGATATTTCATAATATTTTCATCCAGAGATACTTTCTTCAATTATTTTGGAACTGGAGTCATAAATTGTTTCCACAGCATCAGCAAATCAATTAGATAAATTGCTAAACACAATACAGAATGGTATGAATATCCATATTATGGATTAAATTATGGAAGATTAAGTCAATTTTATTAACTATGTTCACTGATTGTGAAGGTTTCTAGTTTCCTTTTAGTAAAACGTACAATATGGGCATGGTTATTGCGATTACAGCACACGTCACAGCAGTGCTGTACATTGAATTTTGGTCAATGCGAGTCCGCAGCCTTTGCTCGGCCTCAGACAGTTCTAGAATCACGTTTCCGTGCTGGTCCCCCGGCCCATGGCTCCCTTGAGAGGAGGACATGGGTGTCCTTTCCGCCGGCTGCGAGTTAACCCTTGACTTCACATTTTGCATGTCATTTGTAAGTTTCCTGATATCCTTTTCTAAGTTGGTATAATTCGTTTGTAAGTTTTCTAGACATTTCCCTGCATCCTTGGTATATCCCATGTGCTCTTTAACCGCTCTTAAAACCGGGTTCACCATGATATCAAGTTCAGGCTTTGACTCGGTACCAGAGAGATCCTTTTGAGGATCTTGTGATGTCAGCGATAGAGATGGAACTGTACTTCTCAAGGCTATAATAAGGTCCCCAAGATCCTTTTGCTGAGATTGGTGTACTGATGCATGTTCGTGGATGGCTTCCTGCAAACTGATTGGTCCCTTCTGTGCTTCTAGAAGCAGAGTCTTCAGTTCCTGCAGCCTGACTCGGTTGATGTAAGTTGAGCCCATGACTCCAATCACTGCTCCCAGTACGGACCCAATAACGGACCAATTCTTAGTTCTCTCTGCCCTGGTCCTTTCTTTTTCGTGGCTTTCTCTTACAGAAGCAGAAAAGAGGGCAAACTTTTCTCTTTCACCTTCTTCTGCATTAATATACAAAGCCCTCAGTCTTTTTTCTTCCTGAGTAATATAAAAAGAAAAAAAATTGAGTTTCCCAAGTAAGAAATAAAGTTTCATGGGGTTCGATGGCTAATATGGGGGATTCTGTACTTGTCAAAAATATATATATAACGCTCCACTCTTAAGCTCATTAAGCACCACTTTTAAACAAAATAAATTCAAATTTATATTAAGACATTGGGAAATCAAAAACTCTAGCAGACGCATCATATTTGACCTACGCTATTTCCTTTAACGCAAGACCTTGTCACTTGTTAAAACCCAGTAGCAAATTACTTTGAATAGTAACGCTCTGAACAATGAGCAGATTTGCTATGGTGACATGCTTAATAATTTTATATGCAGTCTTGTTATTTCATGCAGAATTCATACGCTATGTTGGGCTTTCTTCTGCTGGTAGATCCCTACTACAAGGATTGCGACACACCAGAACCTTGCTGTATAAGATTATATCCTCATTAATAAATCTTTCCTTTTTAAACACATAACATACGCTGTGCATGCCGGCACTGATCTCATTTGCTTTGCTCTGGATCGGCTTAATCTGATTATTAAAACAACATATTTTTGGGCTCAGCCACTGGCCTTTCTTCAGACTGTTGTTTGTTTGCTGTAGGGGGGCGCAGGAAACAGGCAGGATTTATCAGGCAGGATAATCAATAACTAGTTCCATAAATCACACTGATGGTCAAAACAGACCCCAGTACAAATTGTCAGATCTTAATCTCACGAGTCGGATGACTGTTTCAAGAGGCCAAACGGATTATGAATTATGTTTACAGCAATTATTTATTTATTTAGTTTATTTTTAAAATCGGTGTATATAAAGTACAACATGAAGAAGAAATTCCTGAAACCAAGCAGCCCGGCTCCTAGTATATTAATGCATTCAACTATTTGGTGCATATAAGACAGATCTCTCGGATGAAATGATTCTTAAAAAAAAAAATAAAAAAAAAAATAAAAAAAAAAAGGTCTCTTGAAAGTTCATTTGATTTGCGATTTTGGTTTTGGCGGTTAATCATGGCAAATTAAGTTCACATTTTCTTTTTACATTGACAATAAATTAGGATCCAAGTTATCCAGGATTTAATTAAGTCAAACTCAGCTATCATTTAACAATTATAAAATATATATATATATATAGTGGCTATGAAGTCTATTAAAGGGACACTTTAATTAATCATTTACAGCTTCCAAGTTAGTTTCCACTTCCCAGAACCAATGAAACAAGTTTACTAACTCTTTAACACTTCAGAATGTTCTAATCTAACATTTTGCCTCAAAGATCTGCCCCAAAACTGAACATCTGGAAGGGAAGCCTTATGTGTATTTCAATGTTACCTGCAATAATTTATGTTCTGAAGTTGCCAGCTCCAAATAATGCACATCCTCGCGGGATACTCTGTCCAGGCGGTCACGCACTTCCTTCAGTTTCACCTGCTGAGACTCCACACTCTCCCGAGCTTCTCGTACAATCCCACGAGCGACCATGAAATCCTTCTCTGCCTGGAGAGAAATAAAACTTTCTTTACATGAATGCATCCAAAGTGAAAAGAAGCGCAGACGGCATTTTGCAAAAACAAAACATGATTTGGGCGATTAGATTTGCTAATTGAAATTCCTCGTTATACTCCACCTCCCCTGCAATCTCAAACACCCCAAAATGTGATGCATCCATGGCTCTATAGCCTCGTTATTAGAGTCAGATTGCACACTGCAACCGCCCTCTCTGTATTTCTAGATGATTTGTGATCAAGAATTAGGTGAAAATGCAAATATTTCAACGTGGTTGCGATCCACATCCTTCTAGGCATTCATCAGGATTGATGGCACACTCAACAAGCAGACCATTAACCCCTGGGAGTCACCAAAATTAACTTATTCAAGAAGGGTTGAAACCACTTGTTCTCTTCAATTCTGGACACCTCTTGTGACCATATGGGAAAGAGATTATACATATATTTATATACACACTGCCCTTCCTTTCACAGCATTGTTTTGACTTTAATGAAGGTGTTATAAAATAGAGGCTTTATCTCTTTTAACACATTTTACCTCTGCTACTTTCCCTTGAGCCTCCCGAACCTCCACCAGTCCCACAAACTCTTCATATCGGTCCCACCAGTTCTTGGCCGATACAGAAATTCTCTGCATGGTGTTCCTGCCCATGGTTCTCCCCACTTCCGACCATTTCTGTAAAAGGTTAGCAGCCATGTCTTCAGAGGGAGGCTTAGCGTCGGGCAACTTAGCAGCAGAGCTGAGAGT
>VKOC01000004.1:35740028-35750984 GCA_009364415.1 Spea multiplicata
TCCCTACCTAGAAGAATATCAAGATTCAGATCCAGAGCCACCTGCGGAGAAATACGACGATTCGTTCGAAAGCGTAGACTTACCCATTCATGAGTGGAAAAGTAACGTATATATTTATATGTGTTGTGCGAGAAAACACCAGCGGGAATTTTAACATGACTTAGATCCCTTTGCGGCAAAAATACCCAAAATGGTTTATTGCAGACTTTCAGCATTTATCATTTTGGGTATTCGCTCAAAAAAACTCAAGGATGCAATAATTAAATATGGAATAGATTTTACTCTACAAAGTTACGTTTCAGTCTAAGTAGATCTTTATTGGGTTCATTTTTCCTAATAAGACGTACTCACGGGATGGTTTAATTGTGAAGTTGGTTCATATGATTCAGTGGAGTAGAACAGTCACAAGGGACCAGGGCATTCAAAGGGTTAAACCTTTCCCTACCAACTGCGGGGATTTAAAGTGGATTTTTGTACTCAAAATACTAACATATACTGTGAAAACTCTAATGAAATATTGAGTAAATAATTAATTTTAACTATTAATTCATAAATGTATACGTTAATCTATGTATTTATGGGCGGTGCATGTGGGGAATGGGCGTGAGTAAGATTAGCCACACCTCTTACAGTATATAAATATGTTGGTTTATTGACGGGCCACCAAAAAAGCCTTAAAAAAAGGAGAATGGCCGAGTTCAAACAAATTACATTTAAAAAAAAATAAAAATTGCTATTTAATTAATTTACAACTATATACGGAATTGAAAAATAATATATTTTTTTTCTTTAGGTCTAAGCCATATGGAAATAATGACTTTTGAACCTCGGAACCCCTGTGAAACGGCTTTATAACTGTATATGAAAGCTCTAGAAATTCAACAGCTCATCTAAATAACATTTGTGTTTTTTTTTTTTATTGAAAGTTGGGTTGTTATTTAAGGACTCTGTGACTAGTCCCTCGAATAGAGCAAATATAATGTAGATACATCCATGAAAGAATTAAGACATTGCTGTACATAGACTGGGGTATATTAACAACACATATATGGAATATACACAGTTCCTTATGTTGGCAAACTTGGTTTCTAATACTGATAATTGCTTTTCTATTTTTATTTTATATTATGCATGAAATAAAACGTACTTTCCTCCAAGTTTCAATATGCAGAACATTGTGTGTTTGCTGTTTTTGTGTTTTATGCCATTTTGGCCTCAATATACAAGCAATGCTTCTTTTTTAGAGGAGGTGTTGCAAATAACCATAATATAAAACCACAGGAGGGCCCGCTGCCACCCCAAGAGCTTGCTCCTTCTCGGTCTCTATAGTTTTGTAAATATTGTATGGACAATAACTGATCGGGGTGGGTGGGGCTTAATAAACATGGGTGTGACCACTATGAAGTCATTCCCCTTTGCCTCCTACAGCACCGTTAATAAATCTGCCCCTGTTAGTAATGGAGTAACTATCCTGAACACTCATCTTATATCTGTGAGATATTTCATAATATTTTCATCCAGAGATACTTTCTTCAATTATTTTGGAACTGGAGTCATAAATTGTTTCCACAGCATCAGCAAATCAATTAGATAAATTGCTAAACACAATACAGAATGGTATGAATATCCATATTATGGATTAAATTATGGAAGATTAAGTCAATTTTATTAACTATGTTCACTGATTGTGAAGGTTTCTAGTTTCCTTTTAGTAAAACGTACAATATGGGCATGGTTATTGCGATTACAGCACACGTCACAGCAGTGCTGTACATTGAATTTTGGTCAATGCGAGTCCGCAGCCTTTGCTCGGCCTCAGACAGTTCTAGAATCACGTTTCCGTGCTGGTCCCCCGGCCCATGGCTCCCTTGAGAGGAGGACATGGGTGTCCTTTCCGCCGGCTGCGAGTTAACCCTTGACTTCACATTTTGCATGTCATTTGTAAGTTTCCTGATATCCTTTTCTAAGTTGGTATAATTCGTTTGTAAGTTTTCTAGACATTTCCCTGCATCCTTGGTATATCCCATGTGCTCTTTAACCGCTCTTAAAACCGGGTTCACCATGATATCAAGTTCAGGCTTTGACTCGGTACCAGAGAGATCCTTTTGAGGATCTTGTGATGTCAGCGATAGAGATGGAACTGTACTTCTCAAGGCTATAATAAGGTCCCCAAGATCCTTTTGCTGAGATTGGTGTACTGATGCATGTTCGTGGATGGCTTCCTGCAAACTGATTGGTCCCTTCTGTGCTTCTAGAAGCAGAGTCTTCAGTTCCTGCAGCCTGACTCGGTTGATGTAAGTTGAGCCCATGACTCCAATCACTGCTCCCAGTACGGACCCAATAACGGACCAATTCTTAGTTCTCTCTGCCCTGGTCCTTTCTTTTTCGTGGCTTTCTCTTACAGAAGCAGAAAAGAGGGCAAACTTTTCTCTTTCACCTTCTTCTGCATTAATATACAAAGCCCTCAGTCTTTTTTCTTCCTGAGTAATATAAAAAGAAAAAAAATTGAGTTTCCCAAGTAAGAAATAAAGTTTCATGGGGTTCGATGGCTAATATGGGGGATTCTGTACTTGTCAAAAATATATATATAACGCTCCACTCTTAAGCTCATTAAGCACCACTTTTAAACAAAATAAATTCAAATTTATATTAAGACATTGGGAAATCAAAAACTCTAGCAGACGCATCATATTTGACCTACGCTATTTCCTTTAACGCAAGACCTTGTCACTTGTTAAAACCCAGTAGCAAATTACTTTGAATAGTAACGCTCTGAACAATGAGCAGATTTGCTATGGTGACATGCTTAATAATTTTATATGCAGTCTTGTTATTTCATGCAGAATTCATACGCTATGTTGGGCTTTCTTCTGCTGGTAGATCCCTACTACAAGGATTGCGACACACCAGAACCTTGCTGTATAAGATTATATCCTCATTAATAAATCTTTCCTTTTTAAACACATAACATACGCTGTGCATGCCGGCACTGATCTCATTTGCTTTGCTCTGGATCGGCTTAATCTGATTATTAAAACAACATATTTTTGGGCTCAGCCACTGGCCTTTCTTCAGACTGTTGTTTGTTTGCTGTAGGGGGGCGCAGGAAACAGGCAGGATTTATCAGGCAGGATAATCAATAACTAGTTCCATAAATCACACTGATGGTCAAAACAGACCCCAGTACAAATTGTCAGATCTTAATCTCACGAGTCGGATGACTGTTTCAAGAGGCCAAACGGATTATGAATTATGTTTACAGCAATTATTTATTTATTTAGTTTATTTTTAAAATCGGTGTATATAAAGTACAACATGAAGAAGAAATTCCTGAAACCAAGCAGCCCGGCTCCTAGTATATTAATGCATTCAACTATTTGGTGCATATAAGACAGACCTCTCGGAAGAAATGGGTTCTTAAAAAAAATAAACCGGTCTCTTTGGAACCTTCATCGATTTTTGCGATTTTGGTTTTGCAGTTAATCAATCAAAGTTCATTTTCTTTTACATTGACAAATAAATGAAGGATCCAGTTTATCCAGGATTTAATTAATCAAACTCAGCTTTTCATTTAACATTATATATATTATATATATATATAGTGGCTATGAAGTCTATTAAAGGGACACTTTAATTAATCATTTACAGCTTCCAAGTTAGTTTCCACTTCCCAGAACCAATGAAACAAGTTTACTAACTCTTTAACACTTCAGAATGTTCTAATCTAACATTTTGCCTCAAAGATCTGCCCCAAAACTGAACATCTGGAAGGGAAGCCTTATGTGTATTTCAATGTTACCTGCAATAATTTATGTTCTGAAGTTGCCAGCTCCAAATAATGCACATCCTCGCGGGATACTCTGTCCAGGCGGTCACGCACTTCCTTCAGTTTCACCTGCTGAGACTCCACACTCTCCCGAGCTTCTCGTACAATCCCACGAGCGACCATGAAATCCTTCTCTGCCTGGAGAGAAATAAAACTTTCTTTACATGAATGCATCCAAAGTGAAAAGAAGCGCAGACGGCATTTTGCAAAAACAAAACATGATTTGGGCGATTAGATTTGCTAATTGAAATTCCTCGTTATACTCCACCTCCCCTGCAATCTCAAACACCCCAAAATGTGATGCATCCATGGCTCTATAGCCTCGTTATTAGAGTCAGATTGCACACTGCAACCGCCCTCTCTGTATTTCTAGATGATTTGTGATCAAGAATTAGGTGAAAATGCAAATATTTCAACGTGGTTGCGATCCACATCCTTCTAGGCATTCATCAGGATTGATGGCACACTCAACAAGCAGACCATTAACCCCTGGGAGTCACCAAAATTAACTTATTCAAGAAGGGTTGAAACCACTTGTTCTCTTCAATTCTGGACACCTCTTGTGACCATATGGGAAAGAGATTATACATATATTTATATACACACTGCCCTTCCTTTCACAGCATTGTTTTGACTTTAATGAAGGTGTTATAAAATAGAGGCTTTATCTCTTTTAACACATTTTACCTCTGCTACTTTCCCTTGAGCCTCCCGAACCTCCACCAGTCCCACAAACTCTTCATATCGGTCCCACCAGTTCTTGGCCGATACAGAAATTCTCTGCATGGTGTTCCTGCCCATGGTTCTCCCCACTTCCGACCATTTCTGTAAAAGGTTAGCAGCCATGTCTTCAGAGGGAGGCTTAGCGTCGGGCAACTTAGCAGCAGAGCTGAGAGTCCTTATTCTGAAAGCATTGATCCTGTAGCTCCGATGAAAGCTGGAAGGGTAACAAGGTCTCATAGTGACCTTCACCAAAGGGTGGGAACAGATGTGTCTCATCGTAAGTAGTGTATCAGGAAGGCGACAAAACGTACCAACAACTGAAAGACAAGAAAGACAAGGTGAAATACAGATGAATGTTAGCCATGGAGGAACGCCGGCCAATGAAACACATTATTAGGGCTTGGCCAACTGCACACAACTGAACACTTAAAAAGAAAACAAAATACTGTCTCAAAACATTTGGTGGAAAAAGAATTTAGCTAATACAGTTTTTTTCACGTTTTATGCTTCTTCTCCACTGAATGGAGAAAACAAATGCATCAAAAGGACTTGCTAGGGGCCATTTTGACCTCAGATACTGTGCAATGAACTCCAGGCCACTAACCATGGATTCCGGCACTGTGCGAGCTAAACTGCCGGCTGTCCCCATAAAGAGGAAATCTGCTGGGACAGCCGGCAGATAACCCCAGGACTGTTGGCAGCTATGCCCTAGCTATATACCCTATGTGGGGTTAACACAACTATCCATGACCCACCTTCCTCACCTGTCTTAAACCTCCTCCTGTACGGTACAGCGACTCTCCCGCGCCATCACACAATCACAACACCGACCCTACTTCTTCCTCATTCCTCTACCTTACTCTTCCCTCTCTAACAGCATCCACCACCATTCAAACTCACTATTCCTCGTTTAAAGAGCAGGGAGGAACTATGGAACAGCATTTGAAGTATGCGGGAAGTAATATATAAATCACTGAAGCTGAGGAGGATTCAAATCTGGAAAAAGAGGACTGCTGTCCATTAAGGAATAATCACCTTCTTCACATTCTCATTGAAATAACTTGCCTCAGTCTAATTCATGTGGAACCGAGTCTGGAGTCTTTATATCCACTTTTCTTTCATCTCATGGCTGTATCCGATTGGAATTATTCCATATATTTGTTTTGTTTTTAGCAGCAAATGTCAAAAACAGACAACACAGGAGGTTAGACAGATGACAGGCAACACTTCCTACCAATCACTGGGTGTAACAAGATGGCGTCTAGAGGGTTTCCGGTGACTCTTTAATCTATGAGATCCCATTAGTTGGGGGTGTAGCAAGATGGTGGAACTCCTACTTCCGGTGGCCTCAGATAATAATTAACATATAATGCACAAGTCAACAAACTAATTAAAACTGTTACAAATCACATTTTCCTCGCTGCATCATCAGATGTAGAAGCACGGGAGCTACTGGTTTTACACGGTGACGTAAAACACATATCGCAGTCACTTTGCTCATTAAAACCAATAAATGAACGTACTCTCCAAAATAATCCCTCCATGAATGGAATTGATGCATTTCAGTTTAAAGCATTTCATTGCTTCACTCTTTGTAGTTAAAAGACCCGCAGGCGGAAGTGCGTCTAGTCAGGCACTCAGTTGAACTCCTATTTCCGGTGTGACCTGAGGGGGACTTTCGCTGCGGATTGAGAGATTGCTGCAGAGATGTCTGGCAGAGAAGGTGCGTGACGGGGAGTGGGGTAAGGGGTCTATCCGGTGCCATCTTCTGCGGGGGTGTCCTGTATTGAACCCAGGGGTATTTGCTGGTGAAGGTGCACATGGCGGAAAGTCTGACGTGAGGGAAAGGCCTTGGGTTGTGGCGGGAGAGCACTCTGTACCTGCGAACGACTGTTAATGTGACACCTAGGTTCTCAAAAAGTCAGTAAGGGACTGTCATTGTACTGCACTACTGAATATGTTACTGCTACTCACACTCACACTTATATTATACATGAACATCCTGGGTATGCATTCTCTTGGCACAGCTCATCTTTGCCCCTGTCATCCCTTCCCCCGCCCTGGATACCCGCATCCATGGGGCAGTTTCCTCATCACTACCTGTCACTTAACCCTTTAGCTTCCTTTAGGAGGAGATGTGCATGAAGTAGAGGTCCTGCAGGGATGCGTTGAAATAGTAGTTCTATAAATTCTTTTCATGGTTCTCGCCTTGTGAGTGAGTGAATGAGTTGTGAACCGGTACTCACGCAAGGTCTTTCTTCTTTTATTATGTTTCAGGTGGTAAGAAGAAGCCTTTGAAGCAGCCCAAAAAGCAAGGCAAGGATTTAGATGAGGTAAGTTTTTGACAATAACTTGTTGGATGTGATGGTTTGCATTAAAATTTTTTTAAAAAATAAACCATAGCTAGATTGTAGCGGGATGTCAATCATAGTAGGGCGTAGTTCATACATAAACTCGGCAATTCGATTTCAGTCTCTATCCTGAAAACACTGACGTTTAGGATCATTTAATGACGGACCATGAAAGTCTCTTCTGGAAGTTCCATAAAATATATTTTTTTAATGTTTCTTTCTCTTTACTTTGCTTATTGTAGAGAATTCTCAGCTTTCTCCTGTGATGTTTATTCTTTCTAGGAGGATATCGCCTTCAAACAGAGGCAGAAAGAAGAACAGAAGAAACTGGAAGAATTGAAAGGGAAAGCCTCCCAGAAAGGACCGCTGAGTGAGTACCCCCGTGACGTGTTCTTTTAAAGGGACTACATAGAGCGGGTAATGTTTTTTTGGAGAGAGAACTCTGGATTGATCCACAGAAATGTGCGTGCGTAATTCCTGCTCTGTGCATCCCATAACACACATTAGTTTTGGCTATTTTTTTTACCCGTTAATTGACTTTTACGCTAGTAAAATAGATATATTGAGTTTGCCTAAACTATGGTACAAATCTCATTGCAGCTGGCGGGGGTATAAAGAAGTCCGGGAAGAAATAACACCGGAACATCGAGCCGACAAAAGTTCAGAAGATGACGGAGATGAGTGTTGTGTTTAAGAAAATCCCCTCCTGCAAATAACTTGTTCAGAATATCTGGAGTTTTTTTGTTTTACAGTTGTAATAAAATTTACTTATTGTGTTTTTTATGTCCATGTTATCCGTATTTAAACTCTAATCTGTAATTACATAACTGGTCTGAAAACTGTCTTTTTATTTTGTGAAACAGGGTTGAGGTAATTTCTTAAATCATCCGGCATCAGCTTTTTATATTCCCTAAGATTGTAAGCAGGGCCAGGATCAACCGCTGCCAACGAGCAAGCCGAAATATATAGCTGCGCGCAAAATAGATCGCGATACAAGGTGTGCTGTAAGTGGAGGAGTTGGGTGGATTAAAAGCACCAGAGCTGTTTTTAGGTTTTCTTCCCTAATGGACTTTACTGCTGCCCTTTGTTTTAAAAAGTTAATTCAATCCACAAACCTATAAACCGGTTTTGACGCGCCAGGCTATGTAGATAAGGTGATAGGTAGCGTCTGTCTTGCCAGCGTTGGTTGAGTTTTGGTAAGATAATTTTTCTCATGATTAGGGCTAAAAACAAAAATCCCATTTTGTAGAATGACTTTCATTCTTACATTTAACACAAATTTAAAATATATATCTCTTTTTAATAAAAATGGTCCGGTCTTCAGTCCCAGCAGCTTCCACGTGTGTCTATATATATATATATATATAATATATATATATATATGTATATATATATATATATTTGGAAACTTTGGGTGATTTCAGATTCTGAGAAGATTATAACGCCGGCACGTTCATTACAAAGATCACTGCTTGTTATTTCTTCGCTGACTTTCCTTTTGCTGGCTTGAGCTCCACTTCCACAGGATAGTGATCGCTAACGGCAAGGGCCTGCGGGGAGAGACAGGTTTTTTCTTTAAATCTTATTAGAACTATTTCATTAAATAGCATGAATTTGTTTAAGATGCTGAAACTTTTTTTAACCTATAAATACAGCATGTACTCACCTCCTCATCTGTTAGCTTATATTCATCCTGGTAGTTGAAGGGTTTGGCGGAATTTGGGACAATATGTTGCAGTAAGTCTTCATGGACAACTATTCTGCAATAGGAGGTCATCAAAGGTTACTCTTTCCTACCTTTATCACAGCGATAGAATCTAAAAACAAAATGCTTGGCATGCTCAGGAAAGTCGTTACTTTGTTCCTTTGCGCAGTCAAATTATTGACCTATTTCACCTTTTTGTATTGATTAAATATATATGTATACATGTTGTCTCGTATTTATTCTAGCTCTGTTTACCTTGTTACAGTATCATTCGAGTTTGCTGTCTATCCTGTTGCTTGTAAATTCACTACCAACAAGATGCCAACACGATACCGAGAGATATGTACCAAAAGCTACATATAGATCGTGAGTTCGGAATATCCCTGCCTGAGCACAGGTTAGTTTTAGGGATCTTTCAAGCCCAGAGTCCCGTTCTCTGCATTGCGTGGCAGTATCAACCTGTCTGCGTCACATGGCCCTGGGGCCATTCCGATCTTTAAAGCCTACATTATTCCACTGATTCAGAAATAGTTTTTAGTTCTGTATGCCTGGGTTATATGATTGAATCTGTAATATACCTGTCGTAAGAGCAGTCTGTGGTTTTGGTAGCCGTGGTGTCTATGTCATCCTCAATTAACCAATGAAAATCCACATCTGTCCTTAATCTTATGGTCTTCATTTTCTTCTTTGAAACATACGCTCCGTCTGCATTGAAGTCTCCCAGAAATATTATGTTCTGTAAGGAGAAATGGCATTTTGGGGGTCACGTGTTCACACTGTTTAGAGAGCTGGTGGTAGCGACCGGTTACCTGGGTCCCCCATTTCTCTTTGACATCGAGGTAAACATCATATAATTCATCAATCTCCTGCACGGAGTCTTTGGGGGTGGTGTGAACCGGGATCAGGATCAAATCTTTGGCAGCTGGAGATATAAAATAATATACATTCATACCCACGAAATGACCAGGGGCTGATAACTATGCCCCTGGTCGCCCCCCCCCCATGTGAAAGGGGTGATCAGACACTTATATCACTTAAATGTCATGATGCGCATGCTTAAAACTCGTTTGGAACGCACCAGTTATCTTTGATTCAAATCTGACAATAAAAGGCTCGCGGGCAAAGGAATCTTCGTCCCCGTGCTGCATGTCCGCATACTGATAGATGTCTTTGACCTTCATCATGTCCTCGCTGGGGAAAGAAACCACATAATCTCTATTAAGAATGATAAAGCCGTACTTGGGAAGGCCCTCGATCTCAAATACAGTACATGCCTGATGTTTACGGACGTCATAAAAATTGGCGAGCCAGCATGGACTTAAACCCAACTCCTGGCTCAGCCCGGCAAATCAGGAGATTACTTCATTTAATATATATATATAATAATTAATAAGCCGGTGCAGAACCCAAAGGCCGCAAATATTACCAAATGCGAATTTCAAACAAAACCTCTTATAAACCATAAATACGGTTGAGTTACTTTGTATTCATTTTGTTCGGTTTCTCCAGGGAGATCCATTTTAAATCTGTTAGAACGCCATGGAGCGCTTTTCACATTGATGAGGTTAATCAGCGAAAATAACAAAGATTATTGAAAACGACAAAAACGATAAAAAGATTGCGGAATTGCGGTTCATTGTGCCGTTAATGGATACGACGAGGAACGTGCTTCTTACCGAAAGACAAAGAGATATTGTTCTTTATATTCATTTCTTCCCAAAGGCTTGCTCAGGACGTAATTATAACGCGCGTTTTTATCGCAGCTGCCGAACAATGAAATCAGTAGTGAGTGCTAATCGCCTGTCGGAACAATAAAATCCGTAACAATAGTAATTGGCGGCTTGGGGCGGTTTAATATAAATGCTGGAAATATATTGTCTCTGTTGTTTGGAACCAATTAGCTTTTTTTGCTCGGGGCTCCTTTTCATATACACTATGTGGACAAAAGTATTGGGACACCTGACCATTACACCAGCAGAGACCTTTATGACATCGCAAACGTCATAAATGTATGGATTGTGACATAAATTTAATTTTTAACAACTAGGACCACAAAGAGAGAAAAGTACAGGCAGAGAAATGCAAAAATAATTAATTAATAAACACCAACCTATTTAACTGTTCTATGAGTTTTTTTGCTGCTTTTTCCTTAGAATCAAAGACTTCCAAAATAACGATAATATCGTAACGAGACACAATCTGAAAAAGAAATGCTCATTAATATTCTTTTCTTTTAATAACAAGATGCCTGCCATCTGGCCTCTATATACCTGCAATTTTGTGTCTATATATCTGTTATCTGGTCTATATATACCTGCGATCTGATCTCTATATACCTGCGATCTGATCTC
>VKOC01000004.1:35758427-35863173 GCA_009364415.1 Spea multiplicata
AAGTTGCCAGCTCCAAATAATGCACATCCTCGCGGGATACTCTGTCCAGGCGGTCACGCACTTCCTTCAGTTTCACCTGCTGAGACTCCACACTCTCCCGAGCTTCTCGTACAATCCCACGAGCGACCATGAAATCCTTCTCTGCCTGGAGAGAAATAAAACCTTCTTTACATGAAAGCATCCAAAGTGAAAAGAACTACAAACGGCATTTTGCATGTTAAAAAAACAAAAACAAAACATGATTTGGGTGATTAGATTTGCTAATTGAAATTCCTCGTTATACTCCATCTCCCCTGCAATCTCAAACACCCCAAAATTTGATGCAACCTCGTTATTAGTGTCAGATTGCACACTGCAACCGCCCTCTCTGTATTTCTACATGATTTGTGATTCAGAATGCAAATATTTCAATGTGGTTGCAATCCACATCCTTCTAAGCATTCATCAGGATTGATGGCACACTCAACAAGCAGACCATTAACCTCTGGGAGTCACCAAAATTAATTTATTCAAAAAGACACCTCTTGTGACCATATGGGAAAGCGATTATACATATATTTATATACACACTGCCCTTCCTTTAACACATTTTACCTCTGCTACTTTCCCTTGAGCCTCCCGAACCTCCACCAGTCCCACAAACTCTTCATATCGGTCCCACCAGTTCGTGGCTGATACAGAAATTCTCTGCATGGTGTTCCTGCCCATGGTTTTCCCCACTTCCGACCATTTTTGTAAAAGGTTAGCACCCATGTCTTCAGAGGGAGGCTTAGCGTCGGGTAACTTAGCAGCAGAGCTGAGTGTCCTTATTCTGAAAGCATTGATCCTGTAGCTCCGATGAAAGCTAGAAGGGTAACAAGGTCTCATAGTGACCTTCACCAAAGGGTGGGAACAGATGTGTCTCATCGTAAGTAGTGTATCGGGAAGGTGACAAAACGTGCCAGCAACTGAAAGACAAGAAAGACAAAGTGAAATACAGGTGAATGTTAGCCATGGAGGAACGCCTGCCAATGAAACACCTTGGCTTGGCCAACTGCACACAACTGACCACTTAAAAAGAAAACAAATTACTGTTTCAAAACATTTGGTGGAAAAAGAATTTAGCTAATACAGTTTTTCCAAGCTTTATGCTTCTTCTCCACTGAATGCAGAAAAACAAATGCATCAAAAGGACTTGTTAGGGGCCATTTTGACCTCAGATACTGTGCAATGAACTCCAGGCCACTAACCATGGATTCCGGCACTGTGCGAGCTAAACTGCTGGCAGATAACCCCAGGACTGTTGGCAGCTATGTCTAGCTATATACCCTATGTGGGGTTAACACAACTATCCATGACCCACCTTCCTCACCTGTCTTAAACCTCCTCCTGTACGGTACAGCGACTCTCCCGCGCCATCACACGATCACAACACCGAACCTACTTCTTCCTCTAATGTTTTCTATTCCTCATTCCTCTACCTTACTCTTCCCTCTCTAACAGCATCCACCTCCATTCAAACTCACTATTCCTCGTTTAAAGAGCAGGGAGGAACTATGGAACAGCATTTGAAGTATGCGGGAAGTAATATATAAATCACTGAAGCTGAGGAGGATTCAAATCTGGAAAAAGAGGACTGCTGTCCATTAAGAAATAATCACCTTCTTCACATTCTCATTGAAATAACTTGCCTCAGTCTAATTCATGTGGAACCGAGTCTGGAGTCTTTATATCCACTTTTCTTTCATCTCATGGCTGTATCCGATTGGAATTATTCCATATATTTGTTTTGTTTTTAGCAGCAAATGTCAAAAACAGATAACACAGGAGGTTAGACAGATGACAGGCAACACTTCCTACCAATCACTGGGTGTAACAAGATGGCGTCTAGAGGGTTTCCGGTGACTCTTTAATCTATGAGATCCCATTAGCTGGGGGTGTAGCAAGATGGTGGAACTCCTACTTCCGGTGGCCTCAGATAATAATTAACATATAATGCACAAGTCAACAAACTAATTAAAACTGTTACAAATCACATTTTCCTCGCTGCATCATCAGATGTAGAAGCACGGGAGCTACTGGTTTTACACGGTGACGTAAAACACATATCGCAGTCACTTTGCGCATTAAAACCAATAAATGAACGTACTCTCCAAAATAATCCCTCCATGAATGGAATTGATGCATTTCAGTTTAAAGCATTTCATTGCTTCACTCTTTGTAGTTAAAAGACCCGCAGGCGGAAGTGCGTCTAGTCAGGCACTCAGTTGAACTCCTATTTCCGGTGTGACCTGAGGGGGACTTTCGCTGCGGATTGAGAGATTGCTGCAGAGATGTCTGGCAGAGAAGGTGCGTGACGGGGAGTGGGGTAAGGGGTCTATCCGGTGCCATCTTCTGCGGGGGTGTCCTGTATTGAACCCAGGGGTATTTGCTGGTGAAGGTGCACATGGCGGAAAGTCTGACGTGAGGGAAAGGCCTTGGGTTGTGGCGGGAGAGCACTCTGTACCTGCGAACGACTGTTAATGTGACACCTAGGTTCTCAAAAAGTCAGTAAGGGACTGTCATTGTACTGCACTACTGAATATGTTACTGCTACTCACACTCACACTTATATTATACATGAACATCCTGGGTATGCATTCTCTTGGCACAGCTCATCTTTGCCCCTGTCATCCCTTCCCCCGCCCTGGATACCCGCATCCATGGGGCAGTTTCCTCATCACTACCTGTCACTTAACCCTTTAGCTTCCTTTAGGAGGAGATGTGCATGAAGTAGAGGTCCTGCAGGGATGCGTTGAAATAGTAGTTCTATAAATTCTTTTCATGGTTCTCGCCTTGTGAGTGAGTGAATGAGTTGTGAACCGGTACTCACGCAAGGTCTTTCTTCTTTTATTATGTTTCAGGTGGTAAGAAGAAGCCTTTGAAGCAGCCCAAAAAGCAAGGCAAGGATTTAGATGAGGTAAGTTTTTGACAATAACTTGTTGGATGTGATGGTTTGCATTAAAAAAATTTTAAAAAATAAACCATAGCTAGATTGTAGCGGGATGTCAATCATAGTAGGGCGTAGTTCATACTCGGCAATTCGATTTCAGTCTCTATCCTGAAAACACTGACGTTTAGGATCATTTAATGACGGACCATGAAAGTCTCTTCTGGAAGTTCCATAAAATATATTTTTTTAATGTTTCTCTTCTCTTTACTTTGCTTATTGTAGAGAATTCTCAGCTTTCTCCTGTGATGTTTATTCTTTCTAGGAGGATATCGCCTTCAAACAGAGGCAGAAAGAAGAACAGAAGAAACTGGAAGAATTGAAAGGGAAAGCCTCCCAGAAAGGACCGCTGAGTGAGTACCCCCGTGACGTGTTCTTTTAAAGGGACTACATAGAGCGGGTAATGTTTTTTTGGAGAGAGAACTCTGGATTGATCCACAGAAATGTGCGTGCGTAATTCCTGCTCTGTGCATCCCATAACACACATTAGTTTTGGCTATTTTTTTTACCCGTTAATTGACTTTTACGCTAGTAAAATAGATATATTGAGTTTGCCTAAACTATGGTACAAATCTCATTGCAGCTGGCGGGGGTATAAAGAAGTCTGGGAAGAAATAACACCGGAACATCGAGCCGACAAAAGTTCAGAAGATGACGGAGATGAGTGTTGTGTTTAAGAAAATCCCCTCCTGCAAATAACTTGTTCAGAATATCTGGAGTTTTTTTGTTTTACAGTTGTAATAAAATTTACTTATTGTGTTTTTTATGTCCATGTTATCCGTATTTAAACTCTAATCTGTAATTACATAACTGGTCTGAAAACTGTCTTTTTATTTTGTGAAACAGGGTTGAGGTAATTTCTTAAATCATCCGGCATCAGCTTTTTATATTCCCTAAGATTGTAAGCAGGGCCAGGATCAACCGCTGCCAACGAGCAAGCCGAAATATATAGCTGCGCGCAAAATAGATCGCGATACAAGGTGTGCTGTAAGTGGAGGAGTTGGGTGGATTAAAAGCACCAGAGCTGTTTTTAGGTTTTCTTCCCTAATGGACTTTACTGCTGCCCTTTGTTTTAAAAAGTTAATTCAATCCACAAACCTATAAACCGGTTTTGACGCGCCAGGCTATGTAGATAAGGTGATAGGTAGCGTCTGTCTTGCCAGCGTTGGTTGAGTTTTGGTAAGATAATTTTTCTCATGATTAGGGCTAAAAACAAAAATCCCATTTTGTAGAATGACTTTCATTCTTACATTTAACACAAATTTAAAATATATATCTCTTTTTAATAAAAATGGTCCGGTCTTCAGTCCCAGCAGCTTCCACGTGTGTCTATATATATATATATATATATATATATATATAATAATAATATATATATATATATATTTGGAAACTTTGGGTGATTTCAGATTCTGAGAAGATTATAACGCCGGCACGTTCATTACAAAGATCACTGCTTGTTATTTCTTCGCTGACTTTCCTTTTGCTGGCTTGAGCTCCACTTCCACAGGGTAGTGATCGCTAACGGCAAGGGCCTGCGGGGAGAGACAGGTTTTTTCTTTAAATCTTATTAGAACTATTTCATTAAATAGCATGCATTTATTTAAGATGCTGAAACTTTTTTTTAACCTATAAATACAGCATGTACTCACCTCCTCATCTGTTAGCTTATATTCATCCTGGTAGTTGAAGGGTTTGGCGGAATTTGGGACAATATGTTGCAGTAAATCTTCATGGACAACTATTCTGCAATAGGAGGTCATCAAAGGTTACTCTTTCCTACCTTTATCACAGCGAGAGAATCTAAAAACAAAATGCTTGGCATGCTCAGGAAAGTCGTTACTTTGTTCCTTTGCGCAGTCAAATTATTTATCGATAACGTGACGCGGTTACTCTACAGACTCCAGGGCAACTGGGACTGACATGGGCAGCTGTGGAGCGGTACCTACATGTCTGTCAGGTCAGCCGTTTACCTATTTCACCTTTTTGTATTGATTAAATATATATGTATACATGTTGTCTCGTATTTATTCTAGCTCTGTTTACCTTGTTACAGTATCATTCGAGTTTGCTGTCTATCCTGTTGCTTGTAAATTCACTACCAACAAGATGCCAACACGATACCGAAAGATATGTACCAAAAGCTACATATAGATCGTGAGTTCGGAATATTCCTGCCTGAGCACAGGTTAGTTTTAGGGATCTTTCAAGCCCAGAGTCCCATTCTCTGCATTGCGTGGCAGTATCAACCTGTCTGCGTCACATGGCCCTGGGGCCATTCCGATCTTTAAAGCCTACATTATTCCGCCGATTCAGAAATAGTTGTTATAGTTCTGTATGCCTGGGTTATATGATGGAATCTGTAATATACCTGTCGTAAGAGCAGTCTGTGGTTTTGGTAGCCGTGGTGTCTATGTCATCCTCAATTAACCAATGAAAATCCACATCTGTCCTTAATCTTATGGTCTTCATTTTCTTCTTTGAAACATACGCTCCGTCTGCATTGAAGTCTCCCAGAAATATTATGTTCTGTAAGGAGAAATGGCATTTTGGGGGTCACGTGTTCACACTGTTTAGAGAGCTGGTTGTAGCGACCGGTTACCTGGGTCCCCCATTTCTCTTTGACATCGAGGTAAACATCATATAATTCATCAATCTCCTGCACGGAGTCTTTGGGGGTGGTGTGAACCGGGATCAGGATCAAATCTTTGGCAGCTGGAGATATAAAATAATATACATTCATACCCACGAAATGACCAGGGGCTGATAACTATGCCCCTGGTCGCCCCCCCCCCATGTGAAAGGGGTGATCAGACACTTATATCACTTAAATGTCATGATGCGCATGCTTAAAACTCGTTTGGAACGCACCAGTTATCTTTGATTCAAATCTGACAATAAAAGGCTCGCGGGCAAAGGAATCTTCGTCCCCGTGCTGCATGTCCGCATACTGATAGATGTCTTTGACCTTCATCATGTCCTCGCTGGGGAAAGAAACCACATAATCTCTATTAAGAATGATAAAGCCGTACTTGGGAAGGCCCTCGATCTCAAATACAGTACATGCCTGATGTTTACGGACGTCATAAAAATTGGCGAGCCAGCATGGACTTAAACCCAACTCCTGGCTCAGCCCGGCAAATCAGGAGATTACTTCATTTAATATATATATATAATAATTAATAAGCCGGTGCAGAACCCAAAGGCCGCAAATATTACCAAATGCGAATTTCAAACAAAACCTCTTATAAACCATAAATACGGTTGAGTTACTTTGTATTCATTTTGTTCGGTTTCTCCAGGGAGATCCATTTTAAATCTGTTAGAACGCCATGGAGCGCTTTTCACATTGATGAGGTTAATCAGCGAAAATAACAAAGATTATTGAAAACGACAAAAACGATAAAAAGATTGCGGAATTGCGGTTCATTGTGCCGTTAATGGATACGACGAGGAACGTGCTTCTTACCGAAAGACAAAGAGATATTGTTCTTTATATTCATTTCTTCCCAAAGGCTTGCTCAGGACGTAATTATAACGCGCGTTTTTATCGCAGCTGCCGAACAATGAAATCAGTAGTGAGTGCTAATCGCCTGTCGGAACAATAAAATCCGTAACAATAGTAATTGGCGGCTTGGGGCGGTTTAATATAAATGCTGGAAATATATTGTCTCTGTTGTTTGGAACCAATTAGCTTTTTTTGCTCGGGGCTCCTTTTCATATACACTATGTGGACAAAAGTATTGGGACACCTGACCATTACACCAGCAGAGACCTTTATGACATCGCAAACGTCATAAATGTATGGATTGTGACATAAATTTAATTTTTAACAACTAGGACCACAAAGAGAGAAAAGTACAGGCAGAGAAATGCAAAAATAATTAATTAATAAACACCAACCTATTTAACTGTTCTATGAGTTTTTTTGCTGCTTTTTCCTTAGAATCAAAGACTTCCAAAATAACGATAATATCGTAACGAGACACAATCTGAAAAAGAAATGCTCATTAATATTCTTTTCTTTTAATAACAAGATGCCTGCCATCTGGCCTCTATATACCTGCAATTTTGTGTCTATATATCTGTTATCTGGTCTATATATACCTGCGATCTGATCTCTATATATCTGCGATCTGATCTCTATATACCTTTCTGATCTCTCTGAATCTCTATACCGCGATCTGATCTCTATATTACCGCGTCTTGATCTCCTACCGCTGACCTGACTATTATACCTGCGATCTGATCTCTATAATACCTGCCGATGATCTCTATAAACCCGCGATCTGCGATCTCTATCTCTCTATCTCTATAACCCGCGATCTGATCTCGATCTATAACCTGCGATCGTGATCTCTATAATACCGTGCGATCTGATCTCTATATACCTGCGCTTGATCTCTATATACCTGCGATCTGATCTCTATATACCTTGGATCTGAATCCTCTGATCTCTATAAACCCCGATCTGATCTCTACTATACCTCGATCTGATCTCTATAAAACCCGCAATCTGATCTCTATATATAGCCTGATCTGATCTCTATATACCCGCCAATCTGATCTCTATATACCTGCGATCTCTAATATACCTGCGATCTGATCGCGGTCTGATCTCTATATACCCGTCTGATCTCTATATACCTGCGATCTGAATCTCTATATAACCTGCCGATCTGATCTCTATATCTGATGCGATTGATCTGCTCTGATATATACCTGCGATCTGATCTCTATATACCTGCGATCTGATCTCTATATACCTGCGGTCTAGATTTTTTTACCCCGCAAAATGTGACGCTTCATAGAGCTTAAATAGAGAGCTTATAAAAGCATCAGCCAATCAGGGAGTGGAGGGGTAACTGGATCCCGGGGTACATCGGCATCTCAGTTTTATGCTCTATACATTAAATTTGTGTTCATCTTTACCCAGCATCTCTTTGCTTCCTCTCTGCCGTTCTAAGGATTTTAAAGGCTCAGAAGCAGAGTCTCTCGTTCGCGTTATTTTTTCCACGTACCTGTGTGATAATTGAGAAAACTTTGCTGTCTGCACATTTTTTCACCCCAAAACGTCTGGCGTTGAAAGCAGCGATCTTCATTCTCTCGATTCGTCTGTTACAGGAAGAAAACCAACAAGCCGCTGAGTTTTTAAAGATGTGTTGGAAGCCACAATGTAACTCAAGTCATTAGAATTGAATGAACTTCTTTCATTGTTAACTTTTGCTTCTAGACGACAAACGACAATGTAATGTATAGACAGACGTTCCTCTTTTTTTTTTCCTAACCAGCCATCGTTTCACAACCATTTTCTTCTTAACTGGAAGTATTATTTAGAAGAAAAATAAGCTCCAGAAACTAGAAGTTTTCTACTATTGGAAATCAATCAATCAATCAATCATATTAAAAGAATTATTAAAACAGTTTGAACTTATTGAGAAAAACATTAAAATGTTTTTTGTCTGATTGGTTCCATTTAAAGTGATTTGCTATTATTTGCTATTATTATCATTTTTATAATTAACACTTTCTGGTTCAGACATTTTTGAGTTCTATGTACCCTCTATATGTCAATCAAGACGTTGTTTAAAATCTCAACACACCCCACTGGATTCCGGCTTGACCTGCTTTTTACTCCTTTGTTTGATCTGATGACACCTCGTGGGGCGGTTGGGAGGGCAGTTTTTCGGTAACGAATTCCCGTTTGCCGCTCCCGATGTTACAATAGAAAACCTATTCCTATCACATCTCACTACTTTGCTTTGCCGAGTTTGATTGGTTACAGGAATTTAAACATGCATGGGATCGGCATACGGCTCCTGAATCTAAGACGAGACCAACAACTGGTTAAGGTTTGAGTCTTTACAGCAGGAGAAACGGGCAACTAGACGGGGGCCGAATGGGGCCGATCTGCCGGCAGTTTTTATGATTCTGGGGATCTAGAGATACATTTTCCCAGACAGACTATTGATCTCTGTAGGGAAGCCTTGTCATACAGACACACATACTCTCCGATGACATCAATGATCTGTATCTCTGACATAACTGTCGCCACCTAAGTGGGTCTTCCACTCATCAGCCCTGTTAGGTAAAGAGATGTGAGCTCTATTAACACTACAATAAATTAAGATTATTTTCTCCTTCTCCATCACATGGGGAGCTGACGAATGTTCTTGGTTCCGCATAATCTAGAGTGTAAACTTCTAAAACCAGTGCCGTTTTACTTAAATCTATGCTTTTATATTTGAGAGAACTGCAGACAACGCTGGTGTTTGAAACAATTAGAACTACTTTAAAGTTACAAACAGTAACATTGTACAGCGCTACGGAATATGATGGCGCTATATAACACAATACAGAATAATGATAATCTATTGTATTTGGTTAACAAGCTTTTGTTATATTGTGTATTGTGTTCACATATTAACATATTTAATGTATAACGTATTAAAAAAACAATTAAGCAGAATTCGGATGAAGTCATCTTACGCTTACACAGTATTACCGACTATATAAAGCAATTTATAGGTAGTTTTTGGATTAGTTTTGATAAACTTTAAACTTGATCCTTCGATATCTTAATTAGAGTCCGCTCTACGGGTGTATAAACCAGAGATTTAAACCCTGAATCCGAGACATTGCGTTTCGCTAAGTACCCCCGACCCTTTGGTTTCAGGATCAATGTATCTTGATTTGGAGACCCCCCAAAAAATGTAGATACACACTTACTCTTTTTGCTTTTTCTTGCAGCCTTTTGAATGCACAACGTGGAGAAGGACTGAATAGAAGTCCAGAAAGACCCTTTTTCTACGGCTATCTCTGTCATTTACAAACCGGAAAAACTTGTTTCTGCCTTTTGAGTGCAAATTATACCCAAAGCCCCGTATAGCAGACCTGCCACTAAAAAACAACAAGCCAGCACATGCAGTCATCGCATTCTTTCTGGTTAAAGACACAGCGTCATATTACTATTATCATTATCTTCTATTTATATAGCGCCAACAATGTCCATAGCGCCTCCCTACAGTCAAAGGGTCTGACAAATCTAGGACAGACTAAGAGGAGCCGATACATTGGGTGATCTAAAGGATTTATGTTTTATTGTTAGAGTTGTTGAGATCCTGTTAAACTTACCTGCCGTCTTCCCCCTTTGTTCTATTTCTGTATTGACAGGAGTGGCTTTGTATGGATCTCGGGCAGCGGGCGTACGGTAGGCGGATGGCGTACTTTGCACCTGAGTGTTTCCGGAGATTCTTTTTACAATATCTGGTGTTGTTTTCATTTATGTTCCTCTTACGTCTACGATTCAAGGCATTATCTTATCTACAGTCTGCCCCATCGGCATCCAGTGGGGTGTTTCCCCAGTAATGTCGTCGGATTTTAAGGTGTTTTCTCTGATAAAAGATGCAAACTCTTCTTTTTATGATTCTTTAAAGGAACTTTACATCCATTAAATTCACTTTCATGTATATCATAGCTGAGAGGTCCCTTTAGAGAAACAGTTCAATGTCCCAGGCAGCCTCACCACGTAGTGAGTACTTTACCTTTTATCAGTAACTTAAAGGAGAAGCTGCAGTTCCTTGCCACTGATTCTCGTCACAGATTGGCGGCTTGAAGAGGTAGGGAAGCCCTCCCTTTAAAATGTTATTAGACCCCCCCAATAATAACATTGTGACACCAGTTTACTCTGAACATGCAGTAGTTCTCATTTTCTGCCACTAGGTGTCGCTGCAGGATATGGAACAATGTTTAAATGTCCTGTGATCACTAAATCAGCTGATTTTGGTTATTTAAACATTTCCTGGAGACGTCCAGCCAAATGACCTGGGTAATATATTTTCCACACAGATTTCCCCAGCGTTTGCTCAGCAAGAAGAACAGTAAGACTCAGAAAAAAGAGCATGATAAAGGATCCACACTAAGATGACCCAACATCAAACTGCCACCTTTAAATCATCCCAGTTATTGTAATCGGGAGCAATACAAGAACGTGCAGTTTCTTTGTGAATAACCTGAACACGACATTAAAAGTTCTGCACTTTCAGATGGAACATGCGCAAAGTATTCATAAGTTTACATACAAACTTGTATGGATTTTGTTCTTTTCAGAGCAATCACTGTGAACGTGCATATGACCTCATGGCTGGCCCTCTCATGAATGGCTGATCTATGGCCGACACTCCTGCTGCAGCACCTCTTTTTCTGCTGTCTGACAGCTGTTTGTCGGTGACTTTGTAGATCCACAGAGACAAGCGATTGCGCTACCCCTGTATTTGAGTATTTGCTCCCAGTACCCTTACTAAGGCTGTCTTAACCAATCAACAACAATCAGCAACTTAACAGGGGAGAGATAACGTAATGGGGAGGAATCATGCAGATTCTCAGAACATAAAGTTAAGACGTCTGCTCCCACGGTATACAAATAGGCTGGGTTTCTAATTGCTTTAATCTTTATGCTGTTCATGATGTCATGGCACCAAATGGGTTACAGCTCCAAAAATTGAAGGTTTTGCCTCTTGTGCATTTCCAGCCATGCAGGAAACAGAGATAGAAGATTCGATGAACACGAGGACGCCTCCTGGCTCATCCCCATCGAACTCATCTGTATAGAGATCTGCTAGAACTTGAAAGTCTTTGTTGGGAATCCATCTGCTTGGAAGGATAGTCCGGTTCCAAGGGTCTTCTTCTTCTATCGTCTTAGAATAAACAATCCCTTCTGCTCAGCCCTTTGATACAGCGCTCTTCCCACCTTAATTATCTCCGGGATGTTCATATGAATTACAACATGGGGGAGGCCTTGATGTGGTTAAAACACGATGGGCGGCCCCGTCTGATGTTAAAAATAAACCTCTAATTGCGTGGTGGTTTTACCAGAATCGGGGATTTACAGCACTAATCTAACCCGACACCCTTATTTCTTTATCCGGGTCGGCATTCCTTAAACATGCGCACCTTTCTCATTTATCCAATTCTGGTTTGGGCTAATTGTAAAGGGGAGCTTAGAAATAAAAATGATGTCTGCAATTATATATCACGTAGCTACTTGGTGTAATTGTACAAAAAAAGTGTAGGTCCTTCAAGCTCAACCTTTTCAGGATAAACCCAAAAAGCAAAAAACCCTATTTATGGAAACGATAATTATGATGAAAAGGAAGAAAATATCCTATGGTGGCTCCATAGGCAGTCGGAATAATCCCTTTTACATCACTTGGCACTCCTTTTCTTGCCACAATTGATCCATTATTCATATTCTGCCTTCCAATCTTATTTAATAACTCTTTATTTAAATATTAACATTTAAGGTAGATATTTGAATACCCCATACAATACTTTTCCCTTCCAAAGGCCAAAGTAAAGTGGACAATGTATGTACCCAATGTACAGCTGTGAGCCGGACTGGGATTCAGTTACTCGGAACTCCACTGTTCAGCAAATCAACCATTTACTGAAATATAGAAATTTGTTGAGAATTTCTTTGGCCCATGTGGTCTTTACGGTCTTAAATAACAAGACACCCTGATACCCCGACTTAAACTCAGTGGACAGTCTTTATCTTCTTATGAAGCTGCATGCGGAGAGGGGTTCCCTGCGGTGGCCTGGGCTTCTTGATGGTGAGATAGTATCTAATTCTCTTCAAACCATACTGAATGTAAATGTGTCACGGAACCAAGCGTTAGCCACACTGTATCCATGTGGAATTGGTTTGAGGACAGCAGAGACTGGTAGAACTTTGGATACAGAGAGCCCCGCAGGAGACCACTAGGACCACTATGTGCTCATCAAGTGGGATTCGCTGAACGATTAGAGAGACCAGCAAGAGTCCAGTCTCCATAAGATGCAAATGGGTTTCATGTCAGCGTTCATCCTCAGTCTGAACTTCTTTTATTGACCATCCATGTGTATTGGCCGACATCCTTAGATTGGGTTCTGTACGAATCTTGGTCACGCTGTTAATTAATGTCTCCCTTGGACGGTAATCATCAAGCGCCAAGTATCGAGGTGGAGATCTGCTAATATAACAACTAAAATTCACATTTTATTCATCATCACAATAATATCTCAAGATCTTTGAGGGTTCCGCAAGACCCGACGGGATTTCTGTCATCTCCAACGTGGAGAGGGTTAAGGATCCTCGAGGACTGCGTTTTGGGGATTGGGAAAGAAAAAAGATGGTGCCTGGAAGCAAATCATTCACTTTCTGTTTTGGAAAACAAACGGCGTGTGTTTTTCATTAAGTCGTCACAATGTAGCAGTTACAAGATTCCGCTTCCAGACAAGAAATAAAAGAGGACGCGAGGACATACTGTGTACTGTAACACCCTGTAAAGAAGACAACAAATCACAATCATCCTCGTAAATGCATACCTCCCAAGTGTCCCTCTTTAGATGGGCCAGTCCTGTTCAGTTGCAAGGTTCTTGGCTGGTGGTGCTTGGATCGTCGGGTCCGGGTGGGGGCATCGGGGTACGTCCCTTCCCAGACTGGTGCTTGGCCCTGGATAACTTGGCAGTCTTTGTGGGTTAGTTGCATGTATTTAGGTGTTTTTTTTTTATTTTTTAATAATTTTTTAATAATTTTTTATAATTTTATGTATTTTTTATAAGCAGGAAGCACCAGGGCTTCAAAATCCCTTTTAATCACTTATTTTTTTCCTTCCAAAGGCACGAAGACAAGAAAACTGACCGCCTCTTTAATTTAACCCCTTGGGATGTCTAATCCAAAGGGTCAAATGAGGCTTAACCCTTAAAGGATTAATCCATTAGAATTTGAGTCGATCATCTATACTACAAATTGCTTTAAATTATGCGATAATCGAAACAGTGACTCATGGTACCAGAAAACATTAAAATCCTTAAATCCTGATCCTTGTGACAATAAAGTGAATAAAGCAGCGATGGTTAATTTTCTTCTACACAAAGTCCGTAATAATTATTATAAATGAGGGTTCTATCCATTGTTTTTGGAGATGGTATGTAGACTATGGATGATACCAACAGATGGTTCTACTAGGAACATTCTATATGGTATGGAGATACATCTTCCATACTAGTGACCTCTATGAAAAAGCTCAACGGAAACCAAGCCATAAAGTCAATAAGTGAATACGGGAATTATCATGGAAACATATATAAATCTATAGAGCTTTGAGTCAGGATGTTTGAATCCCAAGCTTAAGAATAAGAAACGACTTTACCGATATCACCGTGGAGATTTGGAGGAGTGACTTCACCGTTTTTTATTTGGTCATAGTAACAAAAATGATATATTTTACATAAAAAACCCCAGTTGAAAGCAGTCCGCTTAGAACCCGTGTTCCAAGGTTAGAGCCCCGGCTGCTACAAATTATATTCTGCGGGCATCTGTAAGCCATCACGGTTTCACGTATGTGCGCAGTTCGAGGGGGGGAAAAAACTACTTCAGGATCAAAAACAAGATTAAACCACATCTGTTTGGGCTTAAACAACATTGTCTACATAGTTCAAAGTTGTTTCCCTTTTGTCCCAAAAAAAAAATCTCCCAGCTGTTATTTATCTTAAATTCTTCGCCACTGACAAAAATGTGTTTTTATTGGCAAACTGGCGTCCATGGAACATAGAGGATCTATGTCTTTTTTTTCCCCATGAAATTTCTTGGGTCTCTTTGGGAAAGAGCCATAGGGTCTACGAAGATCCCGTACGTCTAGTGTTTGCTATCCATTGGCGAGCTCGCTTTCTTACCCGTTTCCATGGTAACACCCAATTATATTGGCGAGCACAAGAGAGGGTGGAAACCACCTGCTTCCAACCACTAATGCCATGCTGTACACAACGTTTTCCTGAAATGTTGCGGTATGATGTCACAAGAGGTCGCGTACATCATGATGTTCATGACCAGGCCTGGACTGGCCCATAGCGACCCAAACTCGCCCAACCTGGCGCTTCAGTAGCAGATCGGGCGCGGTAGTGTGAGGCTACCTATGCCAAATGCTTCATATCCATATCCGGCTATCAGCCTGAGCCTACGGTCATCAGATGGCCGCTGTCCTTAAAGTTCCAGTCCTCCCCCACTCAAGAGTTCTAGATGCCAAGAAAGTAGAAGACTTCAGGGAACCAAATCCCCCCCAAGTCCTTGACCACCAGATTCAGTACAGAATCTCGCGGGTTTTCCACCAGAACTCTTGGCGTGGACTTACGTTTCTTATACCTCCCAGCAGTCATTAGAAGGAAACTCATCCATGGTGGCCAGTAGAACGATGAGACTATTGGCCGAACTTACCCCAAGGCTAGCAGGTTCTTATTCTGCCCCCTGGTTCCTTTGTCCATACAATGCAATATCTTATTTCCTATTAATTTATGAACATATAATTTGCTTTTTTTTCCCCCTTCTTTTCTTAAGCTTTTCTGAACCTCACATTATCTCTTCTTCGTTTTTTTCCCCCCATAAATGGAATCAACTCATGGAGATAATTTAATCTTTTTTTGGACCAAACATGAAGGCAAAGGCAGTCGAAACGCTCTTCACTAATTATCGGAAAGTTACTAAAGCCGGTTAAAATGAACTTTTTTTTTTTTTGAAGAACAGATGAAACAGGATGCCCATAATGTATGTTTTTTTTTCTTTTTCTTTAACTCGATGCACCCAATAACTGGAGTCGTAATGGAAACAAGATTTACCGTAATCCGACGATCATCAAGGGATATGGGCTTTCTGCGGCATCAATGTTTTTTGTGATGCTATCAAAGAGAAAACTAATATTTCTTTGATGTGATTTTACCGTTGCCAGATCAACTCAAAAAACAGAATTTTTTATGAACTTGCTTGAAAAGGAGTAATCAAGAGGGATTGGCACGACAGATACTGCGCCAGAACTAAGAATTTTCCGACCCCCCCATATGGGCAAACTATTGTTCCTGGCTCGATTTGCGTATGGTCTGTGATTATAAATCAACTATTACATTCCCAGATGGGGGGGACTCAGTGTGTTGCTCCGAAAGCCCCCCTCTCTGATAAATATGTTGGGATTCGCCAAACAACATATGTTTATGATAACCACGTATTAAAAGTGGCTCAGCCGTCGGATTAAAATCTGCCGGCTTCGTTAGCCGTCTGCTTGTTAACCCTGAATTAGAAAACCAGTTTATTCGGAGTTATCTCTTTAAACTAGATGTTCGACACCAACGGATTCAGGGGTTTAATAGTTTAGTGAATAAGCCTGGGACACGTGGGACATGCATTAAAAAGCTCTGGATTATGCACCCCCCGGCGCTGAAACAGTTAAATGCAAAGACCCCGTGTAATCGCTGGGGATGGAGGGGGATATTATCACTCGTTAAGACCACCTTTCAAACATACGCTGGAAGAGATGTCTTGGCAAGAATTTAAAGAGAGAGGATGAGTGAAGAACAGAGGAAAACGGCTGCAGTGAGTCAGTTTTTCCATACAGGCTTCGTGTCATCTATATATATATATATATATAGATAATATATCTGTAAAATATCTGATAATCTATAGATAAAACATAGATGGCTAATAGATAGATAGATAGATAGATAGATAGATAGATAGATGATGATAGATAGATATAGAATATGATAATAGATAAATGATAGATGGCCAGATATACAGATAGACAGATAATAGAGAGATAGATAGATAATAGAATGATAAATAATATATAGATAATAGATAAATGATAGATATATAGATAGATAATACAATGATAAATAATAGATAAACAAATGAAAGATAGATGGCTAGATAGATAGACTGAAGATAATAGATAGATAGAATGATACATAATATATAGATAATAGATAAATGATAGATAGATAGATAGATAGATAGATAGATATACAGATAGACAGATAATAGAGAGATAGATAATAGAATGATAAATAATATATAGATAGATAGATAGATAGATAGATAGATAGATAATAGATAGAATTTCATTAATCAAAAGCCATTCTTGCCTTTACTGGTTGCTATGAAGAAAAGACCACTTTTGCACTTTTTTCACCAGAATTACTATTTATATTTAACCCCCATTCTATGAACTCCAAACCCTTTAGCCGCGTTGGGTAAAGGTCGCACCGTTACACATTTTTTTGGTTGTATCCTCTTATAAACTTAGATCCTCCCAGGGCTGCCGTGTTCCTTCACTGTGAAATAAGTTTAAGATGTAGCGACCCCTCCTGTTATTTTGCTTTTAACGTTAAACAATATGTAACAAACTGCAATAACTTCCCGAGTGGGACGTGACTCCTTGTAGCTCCTTTGATGTATCAAAGTCATAATATTTTCATTATATCGCTATAAGTACGCACAGCCAGAGTGAACTCGCTTCAACATCGTACTAAATGGGGTCTCGCGGACCCCTGGAACTCTCACAACCCCCCTTTAGTGTTTTCTCAGGACCTCCTTTTTGTTCATAAATGGTAGTAAAATGAAATCACCCCCTCCCTCCCCGAACGCTCCCCTCTCGAGCTCCATTGTTCTGTTGTACTCGTGCACACAAGTCGTTTGCCAGAGAAAATAGATTCGAGCTACTGCTGATAATGGAGTAAATAATATATTTCTGTAATCTAAATGTTTGCGGGTTCCTTAGGCAACAGAGTGCAGCCCCCCCTGCCCCCCGTCCCATTGAGGAGATAGGCAGCCCTGTCCCCGCGTAGCACTGTGTATGAAGACTTAGCCATACATAGTTATGGAACGGACGGCATGAACCGGATGGTAATGAAGAACAGATGTCTGCTTCCCCATATCTAGCGTTCCGGAAGCATTACAGAATACCTGCCCCTTAAAGCCCAAGAGATGTTAAGGGCAAGCGGCATCAGCGATGTATCCTGGCCAAGGGTGGCAGGTTCTGGGGGGCAGATTGACCTCTTGGGTTATTGACATGGAACCCCAGTGCTCTCATCAACCCAACCAGCCCATGTACCCCATTCCAGCTCGACACAGCCTCCATAGACTGCATTAGAACAGGCTCCATGCCTTTATGACACATGGTGTTGGCATATGACATCATATCCTGGCACCCTATAGAGACTATGGCGGGCCTGGGGGTGCTGCCCTGGGTCAGGCTTAGGGAAGGACCAAGGGTAACCACACCGCTGCTGTGGCACTTAATCTAACCAGAGTCGAATTTCCATCTAAAGTCCCCAGAGGCATATAATCTATTTTCAAAACACCATTAAAGCTCAACGATTTGCTTTAATCAATGAGTTTAAATCATAACATTTAGGATTCCATGAGGATTTCTTAAGGACGAATGGGTCTGATCTATTGGTAAATTTTACGTTTATATGACACTGGGGACCTCAAGAATCTTCAGTCGGAGACAGGAAAGGACCGGGCTACATAAAGTAAAGGATCATGCGGGTCTGTAGAGTGTCGGAGACGGCCTATTCCTGCTTGAAAAATATCACATTCACAAGGAAGCCCCTTTCTTTGGCCATCAGAAATATTATGTGTATTTGGTTTGTGACCTTCTTGGTCAATAATTAAATGTTTCAATGTGAAAATAAAAGTCAAGAACTTCTATTGTGTTTGCAAACTGCAGAGAACATAAATGTTACCATTTTTTTAAACTTTTTAGTTAGTAGTTACAGGGAAGCTCCAGCAGATGGCAGCGTTGCGCTCCTTGGTGTAGAATGCCTGCGAGGCTCTGACTATCTTTCCTAGCGTTTATAAACGTACGCGCCTTCATTTGGTTTGAAGTCACAATATCACCCCCATTAGGGCAACTTGTCTTTTAAAGTGCCCTGAATGTTTCTAAAGTGATGAGTCCTATCCTCATACATCCCAATGGTCAGTCTTTTTGGAACCAAATCCCTCTTTCCCCCCCCTGATGCCCCTCTTTTCTAGGAGCTCGGAATGTTTGCTGGGTATGAGGGGATCGCAGGGTTCTACAGCCCTAAAAGCCCCGATAATGTGAATAAACCCCAAATATACCCCTTCATGTATCTGGCAGTCACACCATTATCCAATATAAAGCTGGGTGTTGCAGTTACATCTCTGGACTAGAGCCATTTGTTTAGCACGGTGAACGTGGGTAACAGATCTAATTTTTTAGGGAGAAAAAACAATAATTAAATCACATCCTTTTGAAATGTGGCCGATATTGATCCACCTGCTTGTACAGCATTGCTATCCTTATTAAGACTTTTTGGGATGGCGTCCAATTTATTCTCAGCTCAAATTACTCTGTAAACGTTTAAAGCTTTCAATAGATTGTTACTATTAAACAGAATAGAGGTACGTGCTGTATTTGTAATAGAATTACTTTACTGAGAGCGGTCTCCCAGCAGAAGTGGTAGAGGGTAATACAACGAGGGTAATAAACACGCATGGGATAGACATCCGGCTCCTGAATCTAAGACGAGACCAACGACTGATTAAAGTTTGAGTCTTTACAGCAGGAAGAACGGGCGACTAGACGAAGGCCGAATGGGGCCGATCTGCTCTATGTTTAAAAGGTCCTTTTTAATGAGGCGATAACCAGATCCTCAGCTCAGGATCCTAAAAAAATGTATTATATATATATATATACTACTTGTGCAAGAATAGTTGAAAACGTGGTGATTGCTGAAAACATAAAATAAGATTTTTATTAAAATAATAATTACTGTAATTCTGATTAAGGTTGCGAGTTGGTCAGAAGGAGGCGTCTTTTCGGGTAGAAAGAAAATGCTTAAAAACCCCCAAAAATAATTGTTTCAAAATATATTAAAAGGAATGAAAAGTGATCCTACTCTTTTTCTTTATTTTTTTCCCCTTCTGTTACTGAGAAAGCATTCAGAACATTCCCTGACCTCAGCGTCTGAAATTGTGGTAAAACATGACTGGAATGGTCCAGCTGAGGTCATCAGGTGACTATCATATGGTATTTGCACCGTGAGATAATTCTGTTTTATTTGTAATCTTATCTGAACAGGGGGGGGGGATTGTGCTTAATTTCCCAGAATGCTTTGGGAATATGGAAAAACAAAGAAACTCCCTCGTTCTGTATCCTGGCACGATGACAGCGGACTTTACAGAGCCGTACAATGGTCAAGTTCTGCTTCTCACTGTGAAAGGACACAGCCTCCTTCAAGGTTCTTATTCCAGGAGTAATACGAGGGAAGTGCTTGCCAAAACTCTGGGCTTTAAAGGTATTCGGGGTATGAGGGGGCTGCTGGAGAGAACCAACTACTAAAAGAATGACCCAGGAGCCCAAAATGGGCTTTTGCCACCCTATGGGTAAGAAGCTAGCCATCACTATACCTGGGAACTTCCAAGTGTAGGCTACCTGAAGCTCTCCCTCTTCTGGGAGGAGTGGCTTTGCGAGGGGTGGGGCTAGCTGGCCACATAGTAATGAGCAGAAGGGAAAGTGGGTGTGGCTAAACACCACTCCCAGCAGCCAGAGAAAGAGAGAAATAACGCCCCCCCCCGAGACCCGGGAAACCAGATCTTCACCCGAAGACTCCAGGTCTCACGTGTGGTTTTCATTGGACCTTCAATTTTTTTTTATTTTTTTTTTGGCTACATGCCAGTTTGATACATTTGGAAATTTCTAAAGCATTAAAAAATAAGTTTTGTTTTACAAAATAAAGATGTGTTTTATTACATCGGGTGTCGTTTTTATACCGTGTTCTCAGTCTAAAGGGTTTCTACAGTCAGCCTTTCCAAACATTTTTCTTAATATTAATTTATTTGACGTCCGTGTTTATAGTGCCAAGTTCTGTGGAAAAGCATCCTGGGAGGTGGCAAATTTATTTGGGAAATGTTGGCCTCCTTCCTTTAAAAACCTGCATTTTTAACCCACGATCCACCTTCCAAAAGCTTTGCCGAGCTTTCCCACTTCTTACATCTGCAGAGAATTTCCATGTCGGTTGGAAAGAAAATCATTAAGAGATTGGAGAGAACATTTTTTAAGACGTTTTAAGTAGGATCCATTTTTATTCATTTTGAATAATGAATAGATTACATTTACACAGTTTTTAGGCAAATTTGGCATCTACCATCCAATTAAATAGGCTAAAATTAATTAGCGGGAACTAATTTATCTTGTTAAATAATTTTAATGCGAGAGAATGAAGCAGAATGAATTCTCTGTACTGGGAGCCAGTAAGTAATGTCAGTTTAATATGGGGTTTTTTTTTTGGGTCTTCCATTAATAACCACCAGTCTCTCGGTTATATTGTGAAGGGGGTTTTCTGATCTGGCTCCAGGATAAATCAGACTTTTTAAAAAAAATATATATATCAATGTATCCTGGGAAATTCCAAGCATATAATGTGTGTTGGGATTCAATTAAGCATTTATTAAACTGGCCTTTTAAGAATGGTTACCCTTCAGGAATCAGACAATGGGACTTCTGTCTCTGACTTCTGGTCGACTTAATGAGCAGAATCGATCCCGGGAATATACCTAACAAGCCGAAAGGCCCATCAAAGACTGGGAGTCAACGTGATCCCGTTTAACTCGTTCGTTTCTGGGTCAGCTCCTGGTCTCCTGACTTTTGAATCGAGCCCCGGAAGCACAGTTAGAACTGGATCAGAACCTGCCGAGCTGCTTATAGTACAACCAAATCTCATTTAATTTAGAAAGAACAGGTAGGGAACAAGCTGGGGCAATGTGGGCTTCCCAGTTGCATCTCTACTTCCGCCCCATCACTGCCGGCCGTTTAGAGAGTGTCAGGAGTTGTTGACCACAAATGGTGCGAGGTCCACCTAGATGCAAAGTCGGATCTTTGGCGTCAGTAAATTCACTTTCAAGGGTTCTTATTGGAAATGGCCTAATAGTTCTGGGGTTACTTCAGTTGGAAATGATATGGTTAATCCATGGTCCTTGTTGATTGGCATTGCGTTCTTTCGTTGCCCAAAGTGCCCAATTCCTGGCTGACATTAATATATCACGATAATACAGAATTTATCTAATGAATTTCATAATTAAATCCCAGGGATAATTTAAGTGAGAAAATTGTGAAGAATTCTACAGGATGCAAAGCCCTATTTTTAGGCGGTTGCCTAGGGAACACATTTTCAAATAGAGGAGGCCTCACTTGCATTCCAAGCTCTACCCATCTTATTCAGGCTCCACCCACTACATATCGCATGTGTAGGCTCCACCCACAATGTATTTTACATTTAGAGCATGAGGCAATCTACACATTTTCTATACATTCGCCTTTTTTTTAGGGGGGGTGGTAGGAAATTCAATATTTCACTGGAATTCCAAAAAATATGCCGCAAATTCTATATTTGGCAACGGGTGCCAAGGGAAATATAATAATAAGTTCCAAGCCGTGACGATTTTGTCGGGTAAAACGATGCGAACGCTCTGCCCAAACCCCACCAGCAATACTTTCCACCGGAATAAGTCATTTCCACTCATTTTCTGGTAGCTAAACCCAGCGAGCGCTCGCGTCACACGACGGGCCGATGATTATGACAGAGAAGCCATTTACGTCCCTATAATTTAATGTCACCGCTCATTGTTCAGCTGGCCGCCGCGGTATAATTACTCTATAATTTAAGACCACGAACTGTTTCTCTGACAAAATACAATTTCAAGTCTAGTTTAACACAACGCAGTGAGACCGGCTTCTGTCCCCGCGGCTTTCGACAACCACATCTAAATAAATAAATAAAAAGTGAAATGAATAGAGGGTAAGCGAAACGGATAATCTCTGCGCTGTTTACGGCTTTCGGTTTTCTTTTTTTTTTTAATCGGTTTCTTGGAACCAAAGTCTGTTTAACTCTTCGAGGGACTACGTGTTGCATAGAAACCATGGCACGCAAAGGGTTAAAGTGGATCCATCACTTTTCCTAAAGTCTACATTCTACGTAAGCACGCTGGATAAACCTATGCAATTATATTTATAGATTAAAATCATATACATTTATATATATATAATATATAATTATATATTATATAAAATTTTTTCTCCATTAAGTTATATCTCCCCCGTTATTAAGCTGCTGATTGTTGCTGATTGGTTCACAAAGCCTTTGTAAGGGGTGGGTGGAATTTAAGGATATTAATTAGATAACGCTAGTTTTATCATTTTTTTTAATCTCAACATGATTGAAAAATCGAAACCTAGAAGCAATAGTTATTTTTTTTTATACTATATATAATATATATATTTTTCTATATGGTAAATAGGTTTATCACTATTGTACAGCACTGAGGAATATGATGGTGCTATTATTATTATTATTATTATTATTATTATTTATAGTTTTATATAACTCTGTACAATGCTATATAAATCAATAAATAAGAGAAAGGACACTTTTGACTAAAATCAGTTATTATCTGGGCATCAGGGGAATCATATTGTCAGAGATTGTCGATCTCTTTGGGTCACTAAGATCCCATTTCTACAAACTGATTTGATAAACCTAAAGGAAAGGATTTGTTGGCGTATTAATAGCTCTTGGGTTAAAAAATAAAAAAAAAAAAGGGAAAAAAAGCCATTTTCAGTTTTGGGAAAAACAAATCATGTAAAGTGTCAGTTACTTGGAGTTGGCAACGAGAAATAAACAAGTTACATTTCCTAGGGAGGATTAAGTTACCTCCAGAATAATAACTTTTACATTGTTGCTGGTGAAAATATGTCTTTATTTTCACGGAATCCTGGAGAACGGGTAACTTTAGCTCCGAGCTGTCAGGATGCCAAATGTGTTTCGCGAGCGGTTGGTAAGTTGTCGTGATCTGCTTCGTAACCCACTGGATTTATAGACTGTTAGGATTCCATAGATCAAGGGGATCTGCCACCATCACAGCTTATAGCATAATTACATTCATTCATCAAAACTACCCATAGCTCGTGTTATTTTATTGCCAATCGAGGTAATGATTTTGGGGGATATCACCTTTAAAGGGTCACCTCATGGAAACTGAGATAGGTGGCAGCTTGTGGCAGAGCCAGCATTATCCAATCGATTTTCTATCATGAAGTTCTCTCCCTTCTACTCCTTTTGCCCTTACAAAGACTGTCCGAACCAATCAACAACAATCAGCAACTTAACATCAGGGGAGAGATAACTTAACGGGAAGGAATAATCAATCTATACACGAGATGGACAAAAGTATTGGGACACCAAACCATTACATTCCAAATACATAGACATTAGTATGAAGTTGGTCCCCCTTTTGGCAGCAGTAATGGCTTCCACTCTTCTGGGAAGGCTTTCCACCATATTCTAGAGAGTTTCTGTGGGATTTTTTGCCCGTTCATCCAGTAGAGCGTTTGTGAGGCCAGCCATTGATGTTGGACGAGACGCCCGGCTCAAAATCTCCTTTCCAGTTCATCCCAATGATGTCTGATGGGGTTGAGGTCAGAGCTCTGTGCGGCCGGTCAAGTTCTTCCACCCCAAACTCATCCAGCCATGTCTTTATGGACGTTGCTTTGTGCGTTGGGGCTCAGTCATGCTGGAACAGAAAGGTCCTCTTCAGCTTACCAAGACATTTTGGACATTGCTATGCTTCCAACTTTGTGGGAGTATTTTGGAGAAGACCCCTTTCTATTCCAGCAAGATATTATATTATACTATTGACTTTGATATACATTGAGCCAGACCTGCATAATGTATAACTAATGTGGGGAGATTTCATGATTTAATCATACATGACACATGGCCCTCCTTTCAGAAGACACTCATTGAAGTTTGCCCTTTATAACTAATTTACAGCACTTACTTAAGATATAACATGCAAGATCCCCCCAGTCACATTTAAGAGTTAAATAGCAGAAATGTCTCCAAATAATATATTTCACTTTATTTATCTGATACGTTTAGGCCATATTTCTTTCTTTTCAGAGAAAAAATATGGTATGTAAGTTCAAAGAAAAGTCCTGAGTCAGACTTGGACATATGTCTTGGGAATGAAGATTTATGAAATATGATAGCCGCCTTTTGTCTGCCCAGACAATGAGTCTTTCTGTTATCACGTTAGTGGCTATTTAACTGAATATGAGCTCCCCCCCCCAGAAAAAAAAGTTTTTAATTAACTTGGGTTACATCGCGACACATTAAAAGAGTGAAGTTTCTAAATATTTCAGGGAAATCATTTTCACGTCCAAAAGGAAACAAAAAAATAATTGGAGAAATAACATTTTCTGGTTATGTTTTATAATTCACATTTGCTGATATTATGTGGATTGCAAACTACCATTTTTTGGTAATTTCAGGTAGAATTAGCAGGAAACCTTAATAATGTTCATTAATCATAGAGTGGAATCCCATCCAATTTTCCTATGACTAGTATGGGAATAAAAAAAAAATACATTTTCAAAGATATTCTGCTGTTTTTTTTTTAAACCAGTTTTTACAGAATATCATGTTTTCAGGCAGCTGCATATTAGCCATTTATATGACTTCTCACCCTGTTATATCCCAATCTACTAGACAAACACCACGACTCTTTATCATACTGAATGGCTTGGTCTTAATCACCAGCCTGACTCTCTCACTTATAAAAGTGTGTGGAGGAATGGACCTCATTAGCATTAACATAAAGAATCAGTCCTGTCTGGGATCCACCTACTCTATACCACTAATCCCACCCATATGTGCTGCTAGCCCCACCTCCATGTATGCTTGTCTCCACCCCTTTATCTCAGTCACACCTCCTCCTGAAGTGTTCCGGAGGGATCTCTGGCTTTGGCTCCTGTCTCAGAAGTCAATGTTTTTCTGGACCGACAGGAGGACTCCCTCTCATTGATACCTTTTTTGAGAGCTGAGGTTAATGGAATCACTTGAGATCTATAAAGACTTCTTATAAGTACTTGAACCTCCTTGAGCAATAAAATAAATTCCCTGGAGAACACCTGGCTCCTGTCTGCGAGGTATATTTTCCATACTTATTTTATTAAGTTGTATTTTCTGTTTGATACGTAGTATCTACAAAGCACCAAACTCACTAAAGCCAGTCATCCGTAAGACATCTCTCCTCACACAAGGTCAACAGCTAACCTGCCTTGACCAAGTAACACATAATCAAAAGGTCAAGTAAAACATTATCAGGAGGCGAAGGACCTAAAGATCTTCCATGAAAATGGTAACCGCGTTTGCAATTGGAGTCACGAGCTGAAGTTGATACCTTTTAGTGGGTTAAAGTCAGCTAAAGACTAAATTTTTCAAAAAAATCACGTCGTCCGCCATTTTTAAAAGCATGAACCGGCAGCCATTGCCACTCGTTATCCAAGAGCTTCAGGAGATGCGACTTAGAATCTTTCTTTCCCCTCAAAAGGAAGCCGTTTAAAAATAACTAAATATTGTGTTGACCAAGCCCTTTCATTTAGATGGCGTTATCCTCGTACATTTATTTTCAAGACCATTGCATTCAGATTTGCTTAGGTAGTCAGAATTTTTTGGGGGAAGTTCAGATAATTTCTTTTGCTAATTCTACATAATTCTCTATAAACCTGCAATTACGGTGAGGATTTTTCCAGACATCTAGAGGTGGTTATTATGCTTAAAAAAATAGTCAGTATTTCCATTTTTTTTTTGCTCGGGACATTTGGTCATCTCCAGCAGGCCTTATTATGAAGAATAATTCTAGTTCGATGACCTCAGAATCACGTTTAGCGGTTTGCGAAAATCGTGTTTTAACCCTGTTTTACTTATTTTGAATAAAATAATATTATTATATGATGAATAGGAGAACATAACCTGGTGACTATGCTGCTGCCAGATTTTAAATACTAATTAATGACTTCATTATCAATAATTAGAAAAGATCTAAATGGACTGATTGTGCCGTTGGTTCTTCTTTCTTCTCTTTTTTGCTTCCTTTTCTTTTTTGTGTTTCTTGAACACATCAGTGACAATGCGACAACGTGTGTTCCATCAGCCGTTTATTTGCGCGGCGTAAAGGGATAGACAACCTTTAATGGGAAATGGCGGCCATGCCCCCCGATTCTCTTGTAATAACTCTATTCAGGGAATGTTATAAGTGGATTTTTTTTAGCCACGGATTTCATTTTTAAGTGTTCACTAGCCAAACACAAAGAGTGCCAAGACTGTGATCGGAGTCCGTAACCCATTCGCCGCGGAAGAAAAATACCAGCGCTCGTGTGTATGAAGCCTTGCTGGCTGCCTGTGGGCGGAAAGGGTTAATGCATCGGGAGACACACAGAGGTCTCGTTCCGCCAGTAAACTCATAGAACTCATAGAATCGCTGCAAGCTGTTCGCAGGGAAATGGCGCCGTCGGTTCGTTAATACACTCTTTCCAAACAGCTGTCATTCTTTTCCTCATCATTGGTTCTCCAGGGAACATTTGAAGCCCGCTGATGTCATATACAGCATCGTGACATCATGAGCGTATAAAAGAACTCATAGGGAATTTACTTGTAATGAGCGGTTCTTGTCCAAAGGTGTTCACCAGAGCCTCCAATGGAATATTTCTTGATTGGGCCATTCTTTTGGTTGCTATAGCGATAAGACCACTTTTGATGCTTTGGCAAAAATGTCTCTTTACAAATAAGCCCCATTGGGTGGCAGAAATTCACGCCATTGTTAGCTTTAGCAGTAGAAATTACTGTAGGACTGCGGAGCCTCCACGTCGCCACCACCTGGCCAGGCATTTAAAGTGCAGCTGAACAGACTCATCCAGGAAATTCTTAAAAATCAGAAATTGTGAAGAATCCAAAAAAAAACCAAAACATAACACATGATGACTTTAAGAAAATACATTTGGGCTAACAAAGTCATACAGATAAGTAACTGGATGAAATATAACGTGATAAATTTCTGTATCACGCAGTAATTTTGCTACTATGAATTATAAGCATTTTACAAAAAGAGAGCATGTAGTTAAAGTTTATTTATTTCTACTAAAAATTAAATGCCTTCATTTTTTCCATTTTTCTTTTTTTTTTGGTGTTTTTATTCATAAAAGCAAGGATAAAAAAAAGCTGTTTTGTTTCCAAAGTCCCATACCTCTTAGACACAAAAAAGGGTTAACGCAACTCAAACCATGGGGTTTTCAGAAGCTTTTCAGTGCCAGTGCCCCATTCTCCCGGATCTGTTTTGCGTATGCAGTGTTTGCTTGGACAAATTCCAGCTCTAAAGTTTGACGATAAGATCAGACAGTAGCAGAGACAGCCTTAAATCACATTAACAGTCTCTTCTACTCACCGAAATGGTACAAACCCCCAGCTGGAACATACAAGGTGAATGTAGCATTTTTATGTCCGCATTCCGTTGTCAAAATTTTACTTTTTAACCCCGAAGTCTTGCATTACCCACTTTCAAAAAGGCCTTTTCCCATTGGACCCCATATTAAAGAGAGCATCAAGCCTCCAGTTGAACAAACATGCGATGGATGATGGGTATGGTAGTTCAGCCAAACCCTAGGGAAGACGGTTTCTTCTACAAATTCTGTGCTCATGTGTCCCCTAGAAATGATAAACCAAGACATCACTATCGGCTGAATAGGGGACTGAATAAAGAACATCAACATTACTCAAGATAAAACAACTCGGGGTACAATTGCACTGTTTTGGGGTTTTTTTGCCCCATAATTCAGGCAACTGCATAGCGGCCCTTTGTTTGAGTTCTCGCACGGTTATCTGAACCCCAATCTACTAGACAAACACCCCGACTCTTTATCATACTGCCTGTGGGGAAAAATAGAATGGCTCGGTTTTAATCACCCAACTGGACTCTCTGACTAATGAAGGTCTATGGAGGAACTGAAGTCATTAGCACGGCCATAAAGCATTCGTATTTGTGAAGGATACGCATGCTGTATTCTACAAGATCATATATATTGTCTTAAATAAATATTTATTTTACGAACAGGTTTAAGAGAAATTTACGTCTCAAACCCGTTAAAAAAAAGACCTACTTAACCTGAAATATTGTGACTTTTTGTGCCTTTTGGGGTTTTCAGTTGCTCTGTAAATGAGCATTTCTCTGACATTGATATATATTGCGTGTTATTGCGTGTTAATGACCTTGTAACATTTTCAGCATTGTGTAGCCCGCGTTGCTAAGCAGAATTAATAGTTCTATTACAATCGTAACACAGTTTTTGACCTCAAAAAAAACAAATCTGTTAAAAAAAACAATATACCCCCAGGGCAGCAGGGCTTCCATATACTAAGGAACCATAACGGCTATGGTGCTCAGGCAGCTTCTTTAAATATATTGGATATGATGTCTGGGGTTATAACTGGAATTTGTAGACAATAGCATGAAATAAATATAAAAAACACGCAATAAAAGCTTTTATTTAGGCGCATTTGTTCATGTCAGCATCTCTTTCACCATCGGTGGACATGTCTATAGATCGTGCAGTCTTCATGTTTTGAGATATTTTAATTACGCAGAAGCAGGAGTAACCTAATAAGTAACATATTCTCAATTAATACTATATCAAAGAACAGAGGTGTGAGAGAAATAATAATAATATAATAATAATAATAATAATAATATATAAAAATAAATAATAATAAAATAATAAAAATTATAATAATATATATAATAATCATAATTTCAGAAAGTTTTCACATCTCCATTATATTTTTGAAGGTCATACATATTCAGGAGATGGTAATATTATCCAGAAACGCACATGGGTGGAATAAGCTTTGACTTGACCAGCATTGTATTGCTTTAATGTATGACCATTAACATAACAGATATTGTATTCCAATTGTATCAGTAGTTTCTTATCATTTGATTGATTTATCGCATCTTTTGGATTATTTCAAGTTCCTGGTCCCTATCTGTATAGGAACAGAACTAAAGAAAAGGCACGGCTGATGATGGAGAGTCATAGTTGTTACAGCTCAAAGTTGGGTTGGGAAGAGTCTTCAGGTCCCAGTCTATCTTAAGTACACCTTTAGTGGAAGAGAACAGTTGAAGGCCTCTGCAACCCAAGATTCATAACAAAGTTCAGTCAGAACACATGCCTCAAAGAGACAAGACCCAACATACCTCTCTTTGGTTATCTAGTTTGACCGGTGCCATTGCTCTTGGACCTTTTGGCTTCCCAGTTGGACCAAACGATATCCTACTGGTTTTGACATCTTGGTGCATCCCGACCAGCTAACAGCACCTATAATTCTACACCTCGACAGATGACTGCATAGAATCATCTTACATCCATGGTGGTGGGACTACTGTGTTGGCACCACAACGTAGAAGTCCTCCGGCCAACAGGAAGGTGACGACTTATTGCGAAACAGCACGAATAGGCCAAACATATGAGAATCAAATCATCTGCTTCAATTTTTCCTAAAAAGACATATAAAGAAGGGTATTTGAGATGCAAGATCACATTGAAGACAAAAATACGGAGAAACAATAAATACGGAATACATAGTAGTACTTCTTGATGACGAGGAGGCCCTGGCACTTTAAGGCCAGCAGCCGCCTAATGACAGAAGTGCGGCCAATGGCTTGACTTATAGCACGCTGAACTTCTTTAGTACTTTATGGGTGTTTGATAAAAGCCATATGAAGACTATACATGGCCAACACAACATCGAATTAGGCTGAACCCAAACAATACTCTCTTCCCAGTTGAGTTTCCGATGACTCCATCTTATCTTCAACCTTTCCCACCTTCAGTAACCAAAAAATGTAAAACTCAAAACAGAAGTGAAATATTTAGAAACTCCGGAGGGTATTAAATCATCGTTTCAGATGAGGTCTTGACATTTCCTTCATATTTGTGAAGGTCATACATATTCAGGAGTTGGTAATATAATCCAAAAATGTGTAGGGTTCCCTCAGGGCAAAGTAGCCTGCGAGTGACCCATCCCCTTGGTGCCTTAGTGCATTACAATCACAGCTAAAGCTTGTCCTTTACTCAAAAGATATGATTTATTTTAATAATTTCCAGAGATTCCAACAATGTGCGAAATTCATCTTGCTTTCATCAGGAGACCGACGGAAATCTTACGTCAAAATACAGACCTCTCTTACGACGAAGGTTTGGAAGTCTTTTGGAGCATCAGGTTAAGGTATTAACCCATAAAACATGCTTGAAAAGGTGAACTTTTTATATTTTTCATTATTATTTTTGTTTATACTTTATCCAGGGTTTTTTTGTAGAATTTAACATTTTTCTTCTGGAGATACAATAATTTCCAAATACGTCAAATCATAACACCTATATTAATACAGCTTTTGTCTATAATTTCAGTGCGTTAATTTACCCCACATAAAATGCCATGTATTGTTAGGAAACAAAGTGTATTTTTGTGAGAATTTAGTATTTTCAAAAGGCAGCGGATCTGCTCGGGGCAGGAAACATTTTTATTTATTTCAGTAAAATGTTTTTTTTTGTTCCTACGCTGTTATACTTACACGGGTCAGCAAGAAATGGATACAGCTAAGAAACTCTGTCCAGAAATTACGGTTTATTTATTAAATTCAATTTATAACATGTCCATATTAATCAGATTGATGGTTTTATCACCCACACAAGTGACGGAATGGGCCATTTAGGGACATTTTATTGGATGCAACTTTGTATCCAAATCGTTCAACCCATTGGATGACTTCAATCCTGAAATAATTAAGATAAAATCTAAAATTATGGGACGATGCCTTTCTCTCTCATCTCGTTCTCCTTCTTTCCTTCTATCCCTCTTCATTTCTATCTCTCTTTCCGTCGATGATGTTAGATTAGCACGAGATCAAACACGGCGTGATACATGTTGTCTGGCTGTTTCATATTACAGCGATGTAGGAACACGTTGACCAGCTCGGGATCCGTGTACGCTGCTGACAGCGGGATCGATACTTAGGATTTAGCGGTTTTGGTTATTTCATCAGCCCTCGACGCGGACTTTCTATCACTCCGAATTCCGAGCGTGAGACAAATGAGTTTAATGTGTGACCTTCTTTTGTGAACGGGGAAAGGTGAACGAGTGAATCAGTAGCTAGTTTGCTGGAGTCACGTCAACTTAAGGAGTCATGTAAGGGAGAGAGGAACGCATACTGTATGTATTACTATAAACGAGGCATGAAAGGAACCCACCTCTGGATAAACCTCTTCTTCCACGTTCAGCAATAAATAAAGGACATCGGATGATATTTTTAAGTTTTTTTTCTAGTTTTAAAGGTTTTTTTTTAGAACAAGCCATGAAAAGGACATCTGGTCCTTCGTTTTTGATGCAGATAAACCCAAGACCTTATTATTTTACCTACTCATGGCAGTTATGGTAAAGTTACCCCATAACCAATATGGTGTCCCTGAAAAAAAAAGTTTTTTTGCCTTAATAAACTAAAATAAAACAATTCAGATAACATTCCTTTATTATTCTAAACAAGCTCTTGGAATGAATGTCCTTAAGTTGTTGTTTGGCTTGTTTTAGTCGTTCCTGCTTCCTGCGTGTAATTTAAAATTCACCATTATTGACGCGTCTCATTGAGAGTGGCATCTTTTGAAAACGCGCAGCTAATTTGGGGAGATTCAAAGCAAAAAGGAATCTATCACATCAAACAGAGCAGAAGAGGGGATTAGGGTCACATTACCTCTGATCTGTTAATAATTGGTCATATGATGAACAACTTTCAGTAGCAGAGTAAGTAATTTGTGAGTTTGATAGGCTTCCATGGAGCTCCGTGGAGATAAAAGTGTCTTAATGAATAGAGGCGATTAACCGGCAGAATGCTGGAGGGTAGAGAAGCTTAATCCCAGGTTAGTAAAGCAGTGCATCGCTGGTCCCCCCAGGCAGCGAAGAGTTAGTGCAATTACTGATGGGGAATCAACAACATTTTGGGACAATAGAGGCATAAGAAAGCGCTTTATTTGTTTCCAGATTATAAATGGAACCCAAGAGAGAGAGAGATCTTACGCATTGTTACCCCGCCAATTTATCCCAGGTTGCTTCATCTTTACTGTTTTTTTTGGTTGGTTTGCTGTTTGAGGAGATGACGCATCCTTACAGCGAGGCGGTGATAACGGAGGAATTCTAGAATCCATACTCTTAGACGTAAGACCCCATATCATCTTCCCAGGGTGGAATGATGATGAGGAAAAGTTGCCTTCGGGCCCCTATTTATGAGGAGTCTATTCTGGAGAGCATAGAAGATGTATGAGATGTTGGCAGGACCTTGTTGATTCAAGAAACTGGCCAACCCCAACAGGATGAGCAAACCGGTGTTTATATGTCATAGTGTCAGCTTGTAATTTAGGTGTTTAAAGACTTATGAGTAGATTGGTTGAGGGCAGCTAAGGTTTGAATGTCACAGAGACCTACATGTTCTTAATCCAGTTCAAAACAGAACATAAAAGACATTTAATGCGCGATAAACCCCCCCAAAAAGGGCCTGAACAAAAGAAGTTAGGATTAATAAACTCGAAGCCGCTGGTTTGCAATATGCTGGGGGAAGCCATTTTCCTTTGACCGGTTCATTTCCTGTTGGAGGGCAGAAAAAGGTATGGAGACAGGAAGAGGTGGGGCAGAATCAAGACAAGGCTGCAGTGGAGGGAGTAGGGATATAAGATGGAGCAGGGGCAAGATGGAGCAGAGGTAGTGATAAAAGGATAATAAATGCCAGAGATGGCAGGATAGAACGGGGAGGAATCAGGGAAAGATAAAGGAAAGGCAGGTGGAAGAATGGCGCAATGTGATCGTTGACTGAGGTGTGCTAGTATATAGAAGAATGTATAATAAGAATGAAAAATAACAATGTTTTATGTCTGCATTGTTATAACTATGGCTCCTAATTACTAATTTCACCTCCATCAATGAATCTCCTAAAAATGTCCTGCCACCTAAACCCTTCCAGCTGTGAGGGACCTACAACTCCCATCACTTCCGGGTGGCTGAGGATGAAGGAGGTCGGGGTCCAGCTACAGCTAGAGGTCCCCAAACCTGCTTATCTGAAGGCTTAAGCACTCAGGTTCATTGCGTCCTTGGACTTGTTTCAGGTTTATAAAGCTGCATTGTTGGTGTGTTTGCAGCTGCCCCGCTTGGAACTGCTTGCTTTGATCTCCTTTCAGAAAGTTTAATACCCTTTTAGCGAATTTAAAAGCCATTCATCCCACAACGTCACTAAGAAAGACATTTGCAAGGGTATTTCGGCTTGCGGCTGTCGAGTGGCAGCCCGACCTGTGTACACATTGCCCGTCATTCATTTTAAAAACGCTAACAAAGGAGGGCGACCGTCCTTAAAGGGGAACGTTCCTTGGGAAAAGTGGATCCTGTGCACATTAAACACGGTTTCCTGAGGAAATAGTATGTTGTTTCTTTATTACATTATACTTATTTCAGCCATTAACATGGAAATCAGCAAAAAGGGTCATTATGTGATATCTGGGTGCCACCCACTGCACTGAAACCTCGCTTTACGTGTACCCGGGAACTTTATGGCTCCGTCTACCCGGAACTCTTTCTTGTGGGATGCGGGGAGGAAGTCCCCCTGATGTTTGTTGGTCATTCCTGCTGATGTCATGGGTGTTCCGCTGATGTCATGGGTGTTCTGCTGATGTCATGGGCATTTTGCTGATGTTTGTTGTGTCCGTTCCCGCTGATGTCATGGGCGTTCCCGCTGATGTCATGGGTGTTCTGCTGATGTCATGGGCGTTCCTGCTGATGTCGAGGGACACACAGTTGTTGAACTGGGAAATGGGGAGTGGGGAGGCTGGATACATAAACTTGATATATGCTTATGCAGCATTTTATCAGCCACTGGCCTTAAAGTTCCAGTACGACCCTGCTCTACAAGCCGAGCTCAGAGTATCAGCCATTAAATCCTCTGCTCATAGACCTTGATTAGTCAAACGGCTACCTGGTTTAAAGCCCTAGCATGTCACGGCGCAGTAAGTATGTAGTAGACATGTTTATCTAACAGCAATGTGATAGACTTTTTCCCCAAATAGTAGCAGTGGTTTCATGCATCAAGTATGTCTTTAAAGTACAATAAAGGCAATCTCTAAGCACGTTAGATGTTCTACCTAATACTTAAAGGGTTAAACATGTTTCTATGAGGTTTTTTCTTTCTTTCTAGCCCAAAAGTCCATATAGAGCCGCCTCAGTCAGCAAGGAGACAAAATTTCCTCGCCGGCCGACCGATTACACACAACCGCTAAAAACCCCTGGATTAAAAAAGATTAGAGTAATGGTTTTCATTCCCGAACAGCGAGGTTATTGTGACTAAAACGCCGGAAAGCCGTAATACCGCAAGCACGTTGTAAGAATTTAAACGATTGCGGACATTCTCACCCTTTTTTTTATCCAATATAGCTTTAAATTCCTTAAAAATAAGACTCGGAGGTGTCGGAGTTAATAATGTAGCTCCTCTTGTACTTATTGGCAGCAAATGTCTTTATTTCTTCATTTTTTCCCCCAGTCGGGGGAGTGCGCTATGTGCTGAGACATCAACTTTCATGTCCGGTAAAATATTACGGATGGATATATTTTTCAGTTAACTGTTAAAACAGAACAGCATTTCATATTTTTACACCAATAAACTTTAACATCCTTTATCAGTTTATTTTTAAAGTATCTGTTTTGAGTGAAATGCGGCGGAATTTGCCTGTTATTGGCCATATTTATAAAGAATTTGGGCTATAAATTGTTACATAAAGAACAGTCACCATGGCAACCACCAATAAGTTCTTTATAAGCGATCCAACTTCCGACGCTTTTTCTCGCCATTTTCTCCAAACCCTTCTTTAATGTGAACCAAGAAGTGAATTTAAAGGAACAGTAAAGAACAGGCAAACCTATAGAAACACACTCTTTAACCCCTTCACGACTAAAGGCCGTACATGTATGGGCTCACAATGCATTGTCCTTAATGGGTTTAAGGACAACACGTAGTCCTTAAGGGGTTAAATGGAACGGGTGATTGGCATAAAAACCCGACATTTTAGGGCCAATAGCTGCCAAATGATGTAAGTTCGGTTGCCGGCAGCACATATCCAGCCGGCAACCACATACTGCAGGACACTATCTGACCCTGCAGAGCCGGTATCGGTGAGTATGTTGCCCTATTGACCAATGAGCCACTGGGCCAGTGTGCCTGGTGGCCGGTTGGGGGCCTGCTTCTGGCCAATGAAAGTCTGTAAAGAAAGGACTTCATTTAATCAGGAATACAGTTTAGTGCCGAGTTTGAGTAGGAAATGTCACCCGATGTCACATGACCCCCCCTACAACGGCAACCTCCATGTCTGCCGATAAAGTAGATTTATTGGAAAAAATATGAAATTAAACCCAGTTTTCTTCAGGGGTCCTCTTTACTGCTCTACGCAACACCGTTTTAAAGAAAAACATTAATTACAGGAAAATCGTAACATATAAGCCTCGAAGTCGCAACGCGGGGATAACATCCAACCGGTTCCTCAAGCGAAAGGACGTTAAACATCAGCTTGGATAAGAACACGGCTTTCCTGCCAAGAAATTAATGAAGACAAGATGCTGGCAGGAGATTCTCAGAAGGATGGAAAAATCTGGATAGGTTTTTTTTTTCTTTTTGTATTTGTTTCTCCTTTTCTTCTGCAAAGAAGAGGACAGCGTGGCTGAGCCGTGAAGAAGGTTTCGACCTTCGAGTTTGTCTAAATATTTTGCATAGGGGCTGTCGTGTGCTTTGTGGAAGGTGCCTTTAATTGCTTTTAATGATACGTATTTATAGGTATTTGTATCTCCACTCATCTATATAGGTGCTTCTGCATAAACCATAATATGGATACATATGACGAGATAACAATAGCTGGTCATCAAGGTTCCGCCTGAAGATTCCAGGTGAAGTGGTGGTTCTCCGGGTCTCAGGGGCAACTTTTAGGCACTACCCACCCTATTTTCCTGCCACCCCCATAAAGATTTAAGGTATCCATGGCCAGCCCCACCCATATAGTCAACAAGACCTGCCCCTCGCCAAATCCACACCCCTCCCCCAAAGACGGCGGGGGCTCTGGGTATCCTGAGTGGGCACCTTCCCAGGGATGTATATAAACCGCTTGTATTTCCTACTGATTATTATTTTTTTTAATTTTGTTTTATTTATTTTTTTAGAGACCCATTAATGGTGCAGTTCCACTAAGATGTTAATTATTGAGCTCAGTATTCCTAGGGGGGGGGGGGTTAGTCATCCCTTTAACGGTAGAATCCTATCTTTTATTCGATTCTGATTCTAGGTTGCCCTGGCGGTCTGAATAAAACTTTTGCACATTTCAAAGAATATTAAGAAGAATATTTAGAAGATTCTTTTTAGATATTCAAGAAAATGAAATGCAGATTTACATATAGAAGTATCCATGAGCAGACCCAGATGGAGGGTGAGGCAAAGGTTTAGGCTATTCATGGGGAGGGGTATTTGTTGAATAAGGTGGCATTGTCAAGGTATTTGCTGGAGGGGGTAGAGGCATGTGCTTCATCATGCCCCCCCCCCCGCGGACCCCCATGGAATTATCAATAATGAGTTGCAAGTTAGGGGCTTGATGGGTCATGCTGTTCAAGAAACAAAAATTCTATGAGGTTTTTTATAAAATTTCTTATTTAAAACATCCCTGCTTCCTTGCGATATTTCATATCCATGGCTATAATAGAAAATAGTTGGATTATGTTCTGATAGAATGGGGGGACTGTGTGAAATGGTGATTTATTGCCTCTGTTTGCCAGAGTGAATGGGGCTTTTTTTGTTCCAAGCCCGTTCCAGGCTGTTATGTTTAAAATCAGGGCCAGTAATTTAGTAAATTGCACAAACCACAACAGGACAGCCATACAAACACACATCATCTCGCTAACACACCAACACACTTCCATTCTTCCTAACACTGGCTTAACTGTTGCCGTCCCGTAATGGCCGACGATCCTTCACGACACAATGTATCCCGTGTGGAGGCCGTTGGCTCTCTGTCTGGACGCCAAGAATAGCCCCCAACAGCTGGACACAGAGGTTACGTGTCCCTTGTCGCAGAACAAGGGGTTAAAAGATTATGATACAATGTTAACTAGCACTCAGACAGGGCTTATCTTATCTCCCTGCTGCTGACATACCTCGGCCCTAAATAGCTTAACAGTGACAAATTACCAGCAATTACACGTCTTAATACAAAGCGGTGAGTAATGTTTTGTCTTAAGCACACAAGGAACATTGCAAGCGTTTGGCATCCCATGGACTGCTATTATTTGAAGAATTTGGACTATGGTGAGAACCCATTATCGACACTGGCCCTAAAGCGGTTACGTTACCAGGCCACCCACTGTTCTAAATAAGGGACATGTATAAATTTTAGAGGAATTTTCTGATTGTAGCCTAAATTCCCAATTCTGTGTGGATGCGAATACATTATTAACCCCTTAATGCCAAAGCTCAAAATTCATTGTCTTCAATGGGTTTAGGGACCGTCCATTGTCCTTAAGGGGTTAAAATACAAGTTTATGTGTAATTATTTGTATTTACTTGTTTATATACAGTGCTGTGATAAAGTATTTGCCCCCCCTAAACCTAATAGCTGGTTGGGACATCCTTGGCAGCAGCAACGGCTAACGGTCTACATGGAAAAAAATCAAGTCATAGATTTTTTTCTTTTTGGATTATTTCTCAGTTTATATCATTTCCAGATCTTATCCTGTTTCATGGGCTTACACAATGCTGGTTTAAAGATTGGCCAGTCATTCATAGAGCTGCATATGCAATGCCACACATTGCCACACACGTATACGACCTTACACACTGATCATGTTGAGCCTCTGAGCTCATAATACCAGAAGAGGTCACTAGGTAGGTGTTAGGTCAGGCTGTGTAAGGAAATTCAATCGAAATTCCCCATCGGTGCCATTGCTTCCTTGTTCCCTACATGGACACAGGCTGACGTTTTTCACTGAGCTCCAGCATTGCCTCTCCCGGCAGGACCATGGACCAAACAGGCCAGTGACATCATTTAATGACATCAGAAGCCCCCTGCGTTGCCAAAAATAGTTTGTAGCCTTTCCGGCTATACGCAGCTTCAGTGTTAGACGTCAGACCTCATTTGTGTATATAGTCAAAAATAAGACCGCAATTCCCAGTGTTTTTAGCAATACGCCACTACGGTGATGATGTCACATGTCACGTTGCATGTGACATCATCACCGTAGTGTTCCGAGCTCCAGGAGGCGAATGAAGATGCTAAAGTCATGGGTAGCTGATTATTCTTATTTAAGCTCCAGGTAAATAAACTGAAAGTTTAAAAAAAAGACTTAAAAATAAATATTACTTACGTGCTTTGGGCAGGGTGGCGGAGGGTCCCCTTCAGCCGTTCCTTTAAATGTGTCATAGTTCTATAGTAAAATATCGTTTCTGTACTCGATCCCCAGAGCTGATTAGCTCTGCTCAGCGAATTCATTCCATCAGGACCCATGAGAAACTCACGAAGGTTCACGGGAAGGAACCCCCTTCCCCGAGCGGCCGCTCTGATTTATTGTGCGTTTCTGTTAATAGACCGGTGCGCCAGTTCCCAACATGAAAAGAACCATATGGAAGCATTTTACATGAAATGTCTAAAATCGTGATTTAACTAGGACTTAATGGGACAGCTTTATGTTAGTGACCAGCTGAATATTAACCTTTGGAATACCAGAGGGGTGAGTAATATTTATTCTTATTGTTTTTTTTTCAGTACTTTTCAGCCACGGTGCTTTATGAAAATCGATAAAGGATAATAATGTCGCCGATGGTAACATTACAGCGAGAATTTATATGATTTTATCTGCTCCTTTTTTCAGAAACAAATAAATAAACCAATAGACCAATCAGTTCCTAGTGATTTCTGTAATTAGTATTCCAGTTTCATTATAATAATTAGGATTTTATCCACGCATGGCTGCAATGCTCCAGCCATCAGGTGCACTTTAATGCATAAGATAGTTGAGTGGTTCCTTTAAACGTTTAGTGCCCCCGTCACCCTTGAAAATGCATGGAAAGTTTCTGTAAAATCCCACAATATGCATTTACCCCCTTTTACCAACACCCCCCGCCAGCTCCTGGCTCTGAGAGATTTCTGGGGGGGGGGGTCTAAACCCATTGTTTTGAATGGGAATGCTTACCTGCCACTGATTGGCTACTCTAAGCAGCCAATCAGTGGAGTAAAAAAGTGATCACGAAGGGGGTGTTGCACTGCAGCTCTGGAACTGCAGCTTCTCCTAAAAGTTATTCTCCCCCCCGCCCCCACAGGTTAAAAAGTGCATTCTTTGTTTTGGAGGCTGCCTGGGACACTAAGCTGTCCTTTTAAACGTTACTTTCACCTGCCGCAGATTTTTTATTACAATTAGGAGTTAAATGCATCCTAATCACGTCGTTTAACCGAACGGCCGCGTTCCTCCTCTACGCTGAATGGGGTTAGAATTGAAAACACTGAGCGCTGGCGAGCGGCACGTACTGCGACGAGCTTTAAACAGCCTTATAAGGTGAGCGGCGGAGGACTCGAAAGGCTCTTGTGTGTGAGCCGGGCAAACCTTCCAAGAAACGTCAGATCTCTGCCCTCCTGCTGTTACTGCCGAGCAGCGTTCCCTGGAACAGAGCGGTCTCTGTACGTCTGGTTAACACTGTGCGGTTTATGTACAAATAGCGATTCTTGTTCAAAATCAGCAGGAACATTCCATTGGTTGCTATGGTAACTGCTCCACTTTTATCCCGTTTTCCACCGATTCACTGGTTTAGCACATTTGATATACAATAAATGTGATGTAGCCTTGGAAACCGGTTTACCATAAAAATATTACGCATTAAAGGTTTTTTTGTAGAACGGACATAGGCTGCCCCATAGCGGTCAATGGAATCGTCTTGCTATTTGCCCCGTTCCATTACCCCCTATGGTGACAACCCGAGTGACTTTTAGTACATAACCCTCGCTGTCTGCCTGATTGCTACCCCAGCCACGTGTTAAGGTTAGATCTATGCCAGCTTTCCGTACGTTTTAATTCTCTCGGAAATAGATACATTGTTACAAGAACGCCGCCGCTTCGTGGATTCTCCTTATAATCCCGTCACTCGTCGGAGGAAGTGGATCAATTGGCAGTCTGTCTACAGCGCAAGCACTTTCTAATTTGCTGCTTCGCTCCGGGCTGCTTTTAAAGAGACAGTCCGAGTGCTGGGAAATCAAGGACAATCGAGTCAAGTTTAATCTCTGACGTGTTCTATAAACTAACCCAGAGAAATCAGCCGCAGCCCTCTACATACATGTGCATGAGAGTCTGAACACGGCTCTGCCCACGGCGTTCGTCGAGCCGGGAGTTGAATGGATAGATCACACGCGGGGAGATGTTTTTGGCCAAAAACACATCTCATGTATGGAAAAATCGCTGGAAGGGGCAAATGCATATGCGGGGGGGGGGCAGAATCCCCCCATGTTTTTTTAAAAGGGACCCCACATAAACTTAAAGGGACCTCTGTCTGTCTCAGCCCTGAACGCCGACGACCGCAGAGATATCACAGTAAACTTTCAATGTAACAATCAATGGGCTGAATTTACCTCCGATTCCATAGATGCCCCTAACAGGTCAAAAACAAGATACTTGAGACCATAGGGGGCAGCTAAAAAAAAGTCTCAGCATAAAAAGTGTGTTTTTCTAACAGTCGTTTTCTGTGATACGGTTTATATTCCCTTTATATTACTGCCTGTTGTTTAATCAACCTCCCACTAAATCCGACTGTTTTCCCTTAGGCTTATTTCCTTTATTTTGTAAACTAACCTCCTGTTTGGCTGAAAATCAAATACTTTCCCTAAAAACAAATAGACAATATCCACTGTGTTGACATTAGAACAAGTTCCTAATTACTCCTTCCCAGAAGAAAAGGAGCTTTCGTGGCTTTCAAGCTTTTCCGTTTGTGGCGCAGCTGTATCGCCCACCGATAACCGTATTTTGGGGGATAGTCAATTTTTGGGTTGGATCTCCAGTTAATTTATATAAATATTTTAGTTGCTATTCCTAACAGAGAGAGTTCTGGGTGGTTGTGCATCAATGCGGTGGTGTTGGTTACCAGATGGCTCCCTTGTGCCATGTATGTGTCAATACAGACTATACATAATTTCCTTCTTATTGTTTTTTTAGGGGATACTAATGGGGGTCTTCTACCAAGTATACACCTGAAATGGCCTGCAATATCAGTAGGAAGTTCTAGGATATACTCATTACTCATATATCCTTGTGTCAGTGCTATTCCTTTATGATATGTGCTTACAAAGTTGGAATTTCTATCTACAGTGGCTCCCCACCTCTGTTTTTCTCTACTCCCCCATTTATATTTTGAACAAGATGGCGGACGTGTTCAGGAGTCTTGGATCCATGATGTTTTAGTGAGGTGCAGGAAGATTTGGCTTCTTCTAGCTACTTGTCTGATCTTTGCCAGAGTCCGTCATGATGTCACAGTCTAGCACCCTCCAGTATTGACTAGTATGAGCCCAAAGATGGGTTGAAGGAGCCTTCTGGTGCCTGGGCTGCAGAGGACCTTTAGGAACTTGATGCCCATGGAACCTCTATAGCCACAGTCATTATAGCACGCTAAGTACTCCATTGGAATTGAGGCCATTGGGTATTTTTTTTTATCTGAATGAAAATCCCCTTTTGTTGGGTTCTGTACTACCGAAATAAGTTGGAAACTTACCGTATTATTTTGCATTGACTGGTATATATATATATACATGTTTTGTTTAATGAATTCAGCTTCAAGGTCAACTTCAAGTACATTTCATACCAAAAACATGTTGAACATTTGCAAAGCAGAAGCAAAAAAATACACACAATATGACACGCTTCTCGTAACGTAATGGAGAGGATAGTGATGTCCTAAAAATAGCGAAGCCATCGTTTTTTTGCTATAGTAGTTTTTTTGTTTTCTTTTTTTTTCTTGTTTGCTAATGAATCATGTGTTTTGATGTTTTGTGTATATGTGGTCATGTGGAAACAATGTTACAAAGAAGGTTTGTTACAAACGCTGTAGGACTGCTTGGGATGCTTTGTTGAAGAAGAGGTAGGACTGGAGGGTTTGTGCTGAAAAAAAATGATTGTACATCTTGAAGATGCAGCCAAGGAACTCGACTACCCAACCGCACCAATGGGCTTTTAAGATTTCCCTTGTGTGCTTAGTTAGCCGCGGCCCCCATAACATTACCCTCTGCCGATCCGGAATGGAAGCAGGGAAGAAGGGCCTAACTGATTGAAACCTGTTGATCTGGGACCTTTTAGTTGTTCCCATGGACTAGTAGTTGAGGAACCCTCAACATTTTATGTATGTAGCTCACCCTGTTCCTTCCAGTTATAAGGCAATAAGCTCTTGAAATGGATTTTCATGCTTTTTGTAGTTTTTAGGGGAAAAAAATGGGGATTTTTGTTTCTTTGGAGCTCTTGGATCCCAGATGGGGACAACACACCCAATTCTACTGGCCACCAAATTCCATTGAAGCTTTATGTGAACTGATCGTTATTGCCCCAGGGATAATTTTTGACCTCCAAGTATTATTCTCACTAAAATCTTACATTTTTTAAAACGTCAAATACAGAGTATTTATTGAACGAGCAGAATTATTTAAAATTCTACATAATCGCTATTAGTCTAATGACGCAGCTGAAACACACTGAGCCTTTTCTTTCTTTAGGCGACTTGGAAATACCCAGTAATAAAAAGGATATTTTTTTTATTTTTATAATAAATGCTTTTTTCTATTTTACCCATAAAAAACAAATAGTCGTTAAACCCTAAGAAGACAATTAAATGTGGTTACTGAATGTTCTCAAACTTAAATAGATTCTTATGTCTTAAATATTCTCTGCAATATTTACGGTAATTATTCCTCATTAGAGTAATTTATACTTAAGCGTTAAATTATGAAGCTATCCCAATTCTGGCAAAATGTTTATATTAACTATAATAAATTATTATTATAATAAATGGCTAGTTTTACTGATTACTTTAAACAATATTGCACCGGGTACTTTATTTTACTCAGAAATTAGGTATCTTTTATAGTTGGGGGATCTTTTGTACAAATATATATATATATATTTCTTTTTTTTCTCAGAGGTTAAATTAGACACCGGCTTATAAAAAGTGAATTTATGTACCAGAGATGAAAAAAAGGTATTTGTAAAGAGAACACGTATTTTACAATAAATATGTATCTATGTATTTTTTTTCTGAATGTTTAAAAGATTTTAATTTTTTAAGGAACAAATTTGAACTCTTTGGATTCAGCGTCTGTTACATGACGGAAAGAACCATTTGGTTGTATAAAAATATGAACAGAGAGCTGAAAAGGGTAAATGCTAAATATATTTCCTAAATATATGTGGTTTCCGTTGCAAATGTATGGGGTGCTTTTGCAGAATACCCCCATATGTAGTTGCCCCTTTCCCCAACTCCCAGCTATTTGCATCTTCTCCGGGCTCCGGGTTAACGCTCTGGATGTTCTAACACGATCCCATTGCACTAATTGGCTACGTCAAGCAGCCAATCAAAACATTAGACCATGGAGGGGCTGCTGTACTGCAGCTTCTCCCGGAGGTGAGTCATTTTTTTCTTTATTTTTTTTCCTAGAAGAATGCATATAAAAGTACTTGCAAAATACTTTAATGTGCGTTTGTTGTTGGATATCCCACCTGGAATGCTGGAATGTCCCTTCAAGTTTAACTGGTTTTCTGAGAAAGCTTCTTAGGGCAAAAGGACAGATCGTGTGGCAGCCGGTGGGTTAGTAAATTGTACCCACAATGAAAGAAACTACTTTGGCAAAAGGAATTCGAGAAGATCCCCAATAGACGTAAGCCATCCCGACGATCAAAGAAGTAAGAAAGGGAGATGGGTGTACCAGATGGGTCAATGGTTCTTATCAGCCTTCATGTTCTATGTTTCTGAACAAAGAGCAGATGTTGTCTTCAGCTAATGTATGCGCCGGTTCCTTGCTGGCTCTCTGGTTACCTGGAAAAAAGATGATAAGGTGAAATAAATAAGCGAACAGAACTCTACTGCCCAAATTTCATCTGTTCCTCTTTTTGTGTGAATATCGGATTAGCTGGTAAACTCCAGTTATTTAGTATCAGGCTGTGGGTGCAGTGACACAGTTCTGCCAGTAGGGGCAACAGGCAAAACCATGCGATATGTGTAAATATGTAACATATCGTCCAGAGAATTAGACAAATTTGAGATTAGGTATTAAAAAAAACAATTCTTATGCAAAGCATTGAATCAGCAGGGATATTCTGTTGTTTGTTAGAGCGATTGTACATGTTCTACCACTCGCTTCAGTAACACGTTTGCCAACACTTACAAAAAATGTTAGAAATGACTAGAAATTCCAGAGACAACACTCTGCATGGTTGGCTCATCATGGCTCATCAACAGCGCTGTATCCAAACGTCGTAGGAACGAGAGAATTTGTGTCTGTCTTCTTACTGCCAATTGGTTTTGTTGTTCTGTTCTAGGGGACAAAGCTTTGCCAAGAAGGTTCCAGTGACTTTGTAACCTATTGATAGCTATTTCTGTAACCGAGGCATGTAGAAGAATGATGCATTTTATCTACACAGTTTACTTTATAAACCTATTGCTGCTGTTTCTATAGAAATTATCGGGGCTTTTAGGGCTGTAGAACCCTTTGATACCCTCATACCCAGCAAACATTCCGAGGTCCTAGAAAAGAGGGGCATCAGGGGACGAAAAAGTAACACAGGAACATAGAATCCGTTGTGAGATAAGAACCATTTGGACCATCCAGACTCAAATCCCAGTCCGGATAGCTTTATGTCTATCCCATGCATGTTTAAATTCCCTCAGTATTAAGCTCGACCACTTCTGCCGGGAGTCTGTTCAATTTATCTACCACTCCCTCTGTAAAGCAGAACTTACATTCCATCGAAGCCTTGCACCAGAATAGCCCCACTCCAAAGAGTTAACGACAACATGAATCTGTGCACATTTGCACCGAAAAAGATAAAAATCAGAGCGTTTTTTTAGGATTAAGTGTCACGGCTCTCAGTGGGTTACAAAACATACTACTGACAAAACCACCCCTACGTTAACTATTTGCGTACCAGAGGAAACACTTTTTTTTCTTTGTTCTGACAACAGGGAGTTAAAGCTTAGGGTATTCATCAGAATGTTTATTGGGAATGAAGAAGGTTACAAAGATAGACACAGAAACAGTAACAAAGCACAGAAAACAAACACACAACACACACAGGGGCAAGCTGAACCCAGGAGGGGGGGGGCAACAATTTCCAGCCCTCCCCTGTGCGTATTGTGGGTCTCCGACACATTTGCCCAAAGACAAGAGATCCCCTGTATGTTTGTCCGTCCTGTTCCAAAAGTGCAGCACTTCTCCTTGACACATGTGCCTCCTGTTCTGTCCCCTGCCCCTCCTCTCCATGGATGAAGTCCCTGCCTCCTCTACATATGTTGAAGGCTCCCCACCCCCACCGCCTCTGCAGTGATTTGAGTCAGTAGACTGCAGCCAGCCAGTCTAGGATCTCCCAATGCCCAGCACGAAGCCATTCCAAGGGGCAGCATCATGGGCTTTGAACTAGATCGCTTCAGTGGGGAAGTGGACCCTGATTTCAAATGCAACCTATGCAACAGGGTCCTAGAAGACCCCCTGACTACCCCTTGTGGGCATGTCTTCTGCGCAGGCTGCGTCTTGCCCTGGGTGGTGCAGCAAGGCAGCTGCCCGGTGAAGTGCCAACGGATCTCTGCCAAGGAACTCAACCACGTGTTGCCTCTTAAGAGCTTGATCCTCAAGTTGGACATCAAGTGCGACAATTACTCCAGGGGCTGCGACAAGGTGGTGAAGCTGCAGAACTTGGGGGAGCACACCGAAATGTGCGACTACTCTCCGGCCAAATGTAGAAACAAGGGGTGCAATGAGGTCCTCAACCTTAAAGATATGGACGCTCACATGAGGGAGTATTGCGAGCATCGGACTGTGGGTATCTGCCAAAAGGGCTGTGGGCTCATGTTAACCTTTAGGGAGCAGAAGTTTGGGGACCACTGCTGCCTAAAAGCGATGAGAGTACAGAATAGCGCCTTACAGACCAAGATTTCAGGGCTGGAGACGGAGCTTAAAAAGAGAGCCTTGAGATCTTCCAAGAGAGAGAAATCCCTCTTGTCCCAACTCTCTGCTGTGCAGAACGAGCTTCAGATGACAGCCCTGAGATACCAGAAGAAGTTCACGGAGTATAGTGCAAGGCTAGACTCTCTTTCCAAGGTTGTGGCTCCACCATGCAAGGTAAGACTTAAACTCATAACCCTACAGGGTCCACTTTACCCTTAGGTCCTTTAGTTTCTATTACCAGAGAAAAAAGTAACTCCAGGAACAGAATACCAATTCTCCTATAGACCGCGATGGGAAAAAAATCTTGCGATAAAAAAACTAATGATACATTTGTAGCCAGGTCATAGAATGTAGCAAATCATTTCCAGCCCTAGAGCACCTACTTCTTTATAAACTTGCCTGATGACCTTCAGACCATCCTTCCAGGGGATTTTGGGCTTGGGGGCTAATTGGTATTCCCAGCAGGAAAGAGTGGCTATTGGTATTTTCACAATTAGCGTAGTTAATGAAAGGTAAAGGTAGGACTGCCCTCCATCTCATATAACAGTCCAATCTTGTCTGGATAACTAATGGAATGGCCTTTTCAAGACAATGTCTCGGCGAACTGCAATGTGTATGTTTGTCCTTCATCTTGGAGATTAGTGACTTTGACAGATCTGATTGCCCAAAGGTCCTGCAGTAGCTGGGCTGGGCTGGTTATTTTCTCCGGTGGCTATAATCCTTACCAAATGCCTTAATTTTCCAGGCCCTCATAACTGAGGCATCTGGAACGATGCTGTATGTTGGATTGTTAAGTCCTCTCCTGTCGTCTATAGGAAAGGCTTTTGACGGGGTTAGTAAAAGTTCACTCAAAATACTGTGCGTTTAGGTACCATCAGCCTTTTGGGTTCCCAAATGGGGTAAGCGTTACTTTTTTGGGTGCGGTTTTTAAGACCAAATGTTGGACCACTCTCTAGATAGCGTCTACCGTTGACCAAACCTCTTTGCTACAGTGGACATTCCATTATACAAAAATTGGTGTTTTTTGGTTTGATGATAATCAACCCATTTCACATTCTAAATCAAATCATGATTAAATGGAATTGATATGCGAAATATACATTCTTCAATACAATTAGCCCCAAAATATGGATATATATATATAATAAACCCACTTTTTCCACTACCGAGTGGGTTATCACCCATGACCTTTTGACCCTGGGTCGCCTAATCAGGATTATAATGCGTGATAAGCAAGATATATGCCGTTACTGATATAAACTGACAAGTGGTGATAAAACTCTCTGTAGAACTTAAGTTCCAATCACAGAACAATTATCTGCCTCAAACTTTTTGTTTTGTTTCTTCCAAACTTTATCTGATGGGCAAATAAATGGTAGCCTGGGCTTTAAAAGAAATGTTGGGTTTATTTCATTGTTTCTGCCCTAAATATGGAAATCTTAAACACATCTGTGCGTGAAAAAAAAGTTTTTTCCCCCATTGTGCTTTTTAATGGATTCTATTTCTATAGGGAATTAGAACCAAATTATTCTTGAGTTCTGACACACAGCTGTGTTTTTGTAACTTGCCTTAACCTTTCACGTGCCAGGTGAAGGTGTGCATCATTTCGCCCTGGTAGTTGAAGGGTTAAATCTATATTTCATGCAGGCAAGAAGCACAGAAACAAAAACAAAAAAACCGCTAAGCCCCGTGTCAAACAAACACTGCCCACGTTAAAGAAAAAAAGAATCAAGCTCAGAAATCCATCCTAATTTTTTCTTAAAATCCCACATATCTTGGACAATTTATTGCCACACCAATAAACGGAAAAAAAACCTAAAAACCCACAAAGGGTTAACTTTTTAAAAAGCAACAATTTGGCTCAAATAAAGCCTTCATTTAAAAAGCAAAATTATGGGATTTTGGTTCAAAAAATCTGACTTATAAAAACACCCAGTGAAGAATTTTTCTTTATTTTTAACTCACTCTTGTTTTTTTTTTTCATTATTATTTTTTAATTTTTTTTATCATTGTTATTTTTTGGGGGGGAAATTTTTCAGATTTTTTTGTATATGCATACCCTGTTTTTTTTCCCACCATTCATTGTGTTCGGTCCCAGTAAATTTGTTAAAGTGGTTTAGAATTATTTTAAAACGCATTTCTTCTGTTGCCGTTAGATATGTCTGTCAGCTGTGGGCTTGAGTCAGCCGGTGAGGTCTGGAAAAGGGACAAATATTTACTGCGAGTTTCCTTAGCTGCTGGGAGAAGACAGGGGCTGCTTTATAAAAAAAAAATGTCACAGGGGCAAAGCTTTTAATAACAGAATACAAGGAAAATTAACACCTTTCATGCCAGGGAACAGGCGATGTGGGACTGAACAATATTTCCTGTTTGCAACTTTTTTTGCCTTTTTCTTATTATCAGTATTTGGTTTGCTAGATACCAGCACATACTGGGTTAACATAGAAATGTAGAGGGGGGCTATTTATAGTTTTAGTCATTTAACCATTTAAGGGACCATTTACAACTGTAAGAAAAAATAGCTGAAAAAAATAAAAAAAAAAAATGTCACAAGGGCAAAGCTTAACAGAATACAAGGAAAATTAACACCTTTCATGCCAAGGATCAGGCGATGTAGGACTGAACAATATTTCCTGTTTGCAACTTTTTTTGCCTTTTTTTATTATCAATATTTGGTTTGCTAGATACCAGCACATACTGGGTTACCATAGAAATGTAGAGGGGGGGCTATTTATAGTTTTAGTCCTTTAACCATTTAAGGGACCATTTACAACTGTAAGAAAAAAATAGCTGAAAAAAAAAATTAATTATCAGTTAGGGTTTTTTTTTGTTTTTTTTTAGAAAAAATAGATTATGCCACAAAAAAACACCTGCTGGGTGGGAGAGTTTGCTTAGTATTTTGAATTTAAGAAATTTATATTTTTCATTATTTTGTAATTTTACAATACAAAATAGAACGTCGAATGATAAATAAATATTTTCTTTTTTTTCCCCATATAGCATTATTTTAATTGAGATTTAGATAAGAGGAAACAGACTGCCTTGCGATTTTAAGTTTATTACTTGCTTGGGTGGAGTTGATTTGTACCAAGGGTGATAGTGGTAACACTTTTCCTGTTGTAACCAAAACCAAGTCCCCGCTGGTTTTCTCGCACCTCCTGAAAGCCTGAGGGTTAACCCAGCAGTTAGCAATAAAAAAATCATCACTCACAGCCCCATATAGCGGCTTGAGTTTTATAGACTGACGCAGCACTGCAAGAAGAACATGAAAAATTAGAACACAAGTATGGGTCTTCTGGGTATTTCCCTGTCAGCGACAGAAAAAAAAACTAAAGCCATACATCTTTCTTCTTTTATGGAATAGACAAACTCTGAAATATGCATGTACTATATCTACAAATATATTTGTTAATATATTGATGCTTGTGATTTTAGAGTTCATGGGGGAAGACATTTTCCGCTGCACAATTTACTTCCTGCTGTATAAAGAGCTTTATTGCTCAAGTATAGTATATAAAGTCCTACAGGCGGAATACATGAGCTTTTAGATAGTTTGTTTCATTTTTGTATAACATTTAGATTAATTTTTGTTACAGAACACTCTAATTATATTTTACTTATATAGCGCCCACATAATCCTCAGTGTTGTACAATGACTTAGACAAGTAGGCCCGAACTAGTCATCTGGAATAAAGGTGTAAAAGAAAATCATTCATGTCACTTGCAGATCCCTTTCAATGCGCTTGGAAGAAACGCATTGGCAATTAGACTTTGACAAGGGACGTTAAACCCGATTTGTTGACTTGAAGTCTTCTGGCTTCATTAAATCTATTTGTACATAAAGCTTGTATTCTTAATTTTTTGCAATGATTGTAGCTGTTTTTTTTTAGATATTTTGTTCAAAAGTATGGAAGTTTAAAGGGATCAGATTTAATTTTAGGATGGGTTGTATCATATTACATTCATGATGGAAGGCTGGACCTTAGTCTTGTAGGTTGGCCTCCTTCAAAGTCTCTTGAGGGCAAAGCAATCTTTATTAAAAGTGCCAGAATCTTTTGGTTTTGATATATAGAAAAGTTCTGAGGCTTCATTCTTCAAAAGCCCAATGCTTCTACATAAACCAGACCTAATGAAGTCTTCTGGGGGGACCAAATCCAAGACCTAGGTGTCCCGTGTACATTGATGACCTTCCTACATTACCTTCCACTGCATGTGGTATCATTACCTAGAACAAACATGGCAACTGTTACAAAACACTTTAAAGACAGCAAAAAAATCTAATTCCTCCAACTCCCCAAGTTATCGTTATCCTGGTTTGTGTGACATTTGTGAGCCAAGTCCTTAGTTCAGCACTTATTTGAAGATGGGGGACACCAACCCATTCCACCACAGCCACTGCCCACCGAGACTAAACCCCCTTTAACTCAAACCATGTTCCTATTTCCTCGCCAATAACGGTGTGTAGATTCCACAGAATATCTTGTTTGGCTCTAATTATCCTCCATAAACTTAATTTTTCTTGAATGCGAATTTTCTGAGCCTAAAATGTTTATGTCCAGGGCTTCCGGTGGCTTTTAGCAGAACTTGGTATATCAAAATACCTTATGAAATACGAATATTTCATATTTAGAACATTTTCACATGTAATACATTATTGCAAAATCATTTTATGAGGATGCGCTGTATTCTAGCATGAAATTGATTCCTGGACGCCTCGTTTCAGGTAATAGGTTTTCTGTATATGAGAAGTCCCCGTTCTCAGATCTTTTGTACGGGCAAATCCCCTGCTGTCGGTGAATACCTCATTTGTCAACCTGATTGTTTCTGCAGAATAAAACTCCAGGGGCTGCATACATTCCTAAAAAGCATGGTTTCTTTTCAAGCTGTGATGTTTCAGGTTGAACTAACATATAAATCTCCTTTTAAGCGGTGGCTTTCAAAGGTCCTGGTCGGACGGTTGGCGTTTCCAGTAAAACATAACACAGCTTCAGAGGACAATCCGCCATGGAAATACCCGTGGAAATATATTTATCTTCCAGTCCAATTAAACATTTTATCCCATTGTTGGTTTAAATCGCGCAATGGGTAGTGATACGCAAACCAAAGCCGTTGGCAGGAGTTCCAAGGGTCTGTTAACCACTTAACGAGGCTATAGGATGTCACCGATTGAATGGTTGGCCAGCGTAGCCTCATGAACTTAGTTAAAGGAGCGAGAAGTAAAGAGACAACTGAAATGCGTTTGAGAATGCGTTCGTAAATCTAATATAATGCTATGGAATCTAATCTTAGAAACACTAATGGCTGACCTTCGCATGGCCGCCTATTCGAGAGGCTAGATGAGGCGATATCCGTTATTTATTTCATTTAGGTAGAGGTAGTATCTCAGAGAATAATGATACATGGGAGATTGTCTTTGTTTGCATGAGACCTCTGGAATTCTTTGGGTATAGTGTCCTCTTCTCGAAAGATTTCCGGTAGCTTTGCTCTTTCCATGACTTGATATATCCAATCTCCAGACACTTCTTCTGATATTGATATTAGACATTGAATTCTACCCACTTTCTGACCCCAAAAGAAGGAAAATCTGCCCCACCAATACCCTCTGTTAAAATCTGGAGAGATGGAACACGTCATACACTTGAGGGAAGGTCTTCTCCTCAAACGGTGAATGGCGTGTATTTGTTGTGTTATGCTCTGGATGAGAAACCACATTTAGAAAGCTAAAGCGTATCTTTAGGAAATAGGTCCTGCTAGTGAGCGAGGATTCGCAGATGGATTTAATGAAAACAATTGCCCCCAATGATACCGAGGGCTTGGTTATAGGAAACAATGCTGACATCTGCTACCATACTTCCCAAAGAAGGCACCCAAACCTAGGACTGGCCATGTGGCACGTTAGATAAATATTACTAAGGTGCGCCGATGGCCGACAGCTCCCCATACTTATCCTTTCTGCTGCTTTGTCCGGCCACGAGCTGCGTTAAAATATAAATGTAACGTGTGGACCTACTTACTCAGCCAATGGCCGCGCTTACATCATTTGCCGGATGCTGGCATTTAAGTGCCACGGCTGCCTAATCGACCCCAGTCTACGGCAACATAGTACCCAGTATGGCAACAAAGTATCCTTCTAGTGCGACTGCACTAAGCGATGCTTCATACAAAGTGTCCCTCTTACCAGCTCCTAAAACAAAAGTGTCCCACTTGGCCATCTGAAAGCTTGACCTGAGGGCACTCGCCAGCCACGTAATAACGGCTTATCCACTGACCTTATGGGTCATCAGCCAACGGGACGAAATTGCAGCCATTTTTTGGGACCCAAACAGGAACGTTGCCATGACAGCTGCACAAAACAATGATAATTACTAAATTTACCAAGCCAGATTTTTTTTCGAAAAAGTAAATTTGAATTAATTTATTCTATTTTTTTCCCAGTGGGAGGGGTAGTTTTTTTTTTTTTTTTTTTTTTCTCTCCAAACTCACCAATTTCACCAAACTTTTGTCTGAGCTAAACTTTTTGTCTTTGTAACAAAATTGTAATGCCAAGCTTTGAGAGGCTGTTTGCCGAGCGGTGGCATTTTGCTGCGTCTGTCTGGTAGCCTTTTAGCCAACAGCTGCGGGCCTCGGCACATAAACCGTGGCTGCCGTGGACACAGGCTTTGTTTATTCATTCCCTGCTTTATAGCAGCCGAGCGTTGATATTTTTGGAATTAACTCTTCCAGCGCTTAGAAAGAAACAACCACCAGCGACGTATATGATGGTATATAGCCTTATATAGTATACTCTACCAGTTATTTTTTATATGGCTGTAAATTTACAAACAAACCCCTCATTTTTAGCTTTTATAGGACTTTAATTCTTGGAACAAAAAAACCCTTTTGTGGGTAAGTTTAATGTTTATGTAGTTGCCAACTGTACAGATCTGACAGAGACAGCTATATCCTGACAACCAGCTGTTCCCAGTCTGACGTCTAATCCCACCAGTTTAATACGCGGGATAAGAGTTATCGGCCGTGCGCTGGGTGGGGGATACTGGGCATAATGGTGGAAGGATGAAAAGACACCCCAACAATTTTTGGATTAAATCTTATATTTTTTTAAATGGCCATAGAGTTGGGATGGGGGGGGGGCATTTTCTTGGGTCAGGTTTTCACCAAAACTTTCTGGCACACTGGGTATACTGGGTATACTGGGCAAACGGAGAGTTCTCAGGTATGATAATGTGCAGCCGTACATTTCTAGCCAGTGGCTGTGCTGACATCATTGCCAGGGCCACTTGGTTATCCCATAACCCCAACTTCTACCCCTGCCGGGGGACCGGAACTTGGAAGGTCGAGTGTCGCTCAAACTTGCAGCGGTGCTGTGCATGCGCACGATTCTGCACACGTGCAGTATGCCCTCATTCTTGAGAATGAAACCGGGACAAAGGGATTGCGTTCCCGAGCTTGGCGGAACGATGGGATAGAGTGGCAAAACCAGGACTGTCACACACAAAGCAGGACAGTTAGGAGGCATAGTATCCCCAGTCCAGCCCTGTGGTTGATAGAACATTATGAGCTGGTTTAAATTACACCAAACATTTTGTACATATATTTTTATATATATATATTTAATATTATATGTTTATATGGACTTGTCACCCGAATAGAATGGAACGCAAGCTTTACCTGTGATCTGCAGTCTCGCTGAACTCTCTTACCTGTCCATTATAGGGAGAAGAAACCAAAACACTGACTCTTGTGCTTCACCGGGAATCTGGATCGTTGGGATTTAATATTATTGGTGGCCGGTCATGTGTGGTATGTTAATTGTGTTTTCTTTTTCCTGTTGAGTATATGAGCGTGAATGTCTGAGGCTGCGTTAACGGAGGACACATTCGCCTCTGAGGAAGGCACTTAAGTAGGAACGCTTGTGTCCATATCTCCCAAGTGCCCCTGTCTAGAAGGGATAGTCCCTTTTTGGTCCCCAAATCTGTGACGCCCCTTTTTCCTCCCCTGATGCCCCTCTTTTCTAGGATCTCAGAATGTCTGCTGGGTATGAAGGTTACATTATTGTGTAGTTGTGGAAAATGTTGTGTTTTTTTACGATAACCTTATCTGGAATCCTGGAACTCGTCATTCTGGGTTATGGATGGGATATCTGGCAGCCGTTCCCTGCTCCCCAAAACACTGATTGCTTTATGGCAGCGCTCAGTAAATTTTTCCCCCCCGTAGGCTTCATTAGTCATGGGATTCCCACAGAGCTGTAAGACCCGGGGCCTCGTGCTGCTTTCGTGCCATTTAATAAAGGACTTATATATTTATTTATATATTATATATATATTATATAAAATATTACATATATTAGCAGTTGCATCGCTTTACTTTATGAAGGTCAAAAATATGTATCAGGCAGCTTATTGAGTAAAAAAAACTATGTAAGAGAATTTAAAGGTGCCGTTCCACCTACTCTTTATGCAGCATTAGTAAGACCATTGCCGGTACTCTTTAATTCTTAAATAATTCTTTAACCTCGCTTCATTCATTTTTTCCGGAAATACTTAATGTCATGTGACTGAAGATCAGGCACAGATAGGCTGCTGGGGGAAAAAAATGGGGAATTAAAAAAAACTTTAAAAAAGTTTTCGTTTTATAGGGGATGAAACCTTTAGAGAAAAGAATTCAATGACAGATCTGCTAAGGGTTATTTAACTGAATGCTTTATGTAATTGGAACAGAACCTTTTTAAATGACAGTAATAAGGAAAAGATACATTGGGTTCAAAGTTGGAATCTCACGGAAATTCCTCTATTTATGAAAGTGAAAAAGTTTTGGGGAAAGTGGCCTGGAAGCGAGAAATACACAAATAGTGGGACCACATCTTTAATGGGCCTTTTGATTATCCTGCGGTATATTTTATATAAAAAAAGTAATGAAAAGAAAACAGAGTGTACTAAACAGATCTGAGTTTTGATTGGAAGCCTAGCCGTGGAACCCAGAGATCTGATTCCTCCTAACACAGCGCCCACTGTCCTTCTGCTCCGCGAATAAAGGTTTTGCTGTCCGGAGTGTATTTTTTTCATATTTCTCAGCACGTCAAAAGAAATTAATAAATAAAAAGTTCTATGAAGTTGCTGTTTTCCAACTCAACATTCAAATAGCTGTCAAGACTCCAGACCATCACCGGATCCGAAGTCCAAACGTTTCTTAGCGGAACGCAGAGGCTTCGGTCCTCAGCTGGCGGCCGACGGCCGACGGCAAAGTCTTAAAGGAGCAGCCATGTCACTGAGTATTTATATACACAAGCCTTATTTAGTTATTGTAACACATTCCCTTTACATTCTTTTCTATAGTTTTTCTACAGGGATGTATATATATATATATTTATATATATCGGTATAGATTGCCCTGTGACCTCTGGTTAGTGGTCATTGTAATCAGTCCCGGCACATTTAATGCTCGCCTGGCACGTCTGTTATTTAGTAACGCCAAGTGTTAATGATTTTCAAACAAACATAAAGCTTCGTTTAATCGAGTCGAAACACCCAGGTATACGCGGCATCATGACGCCGGAGATCCCATCCCTTTCATTTTAGCTTTTATTTTGCGTCTTTTGATGCCGGGGCTTCGTGTCTCTCCTCCTCAAACATCCCGGACTCCCCGCCCCGTCTTTTATTTTCCTTTGATACAAAGTATTCACCGACTACGGCGTTTCAGACGTTTTCCTATTTTTTTACTTACGGACAAGATGGGCCATTGCAAAGTTTAGTGGAAGGTAGATCCCGCCGGTCTTTGGTGGGGTGAATATGGTAGTGATTGTGATCTAATGACTGTTGCCTTGGCCTGCTGCGTTCCGCGCATTCACAGGGGTATTTGTCAGGGGCCCTTTAAATTCCAGGTATAAATAATGTGTTGCAGGTGTGATCTTTTTAAATTTACCAAATTATATCCCAATATAGGGAAGGAAGCCGTTCCAAACAATATCATTATGGATTTCCCACCTGAAACAGTTGAGGGTCTCCTCCCCATATATCTATCCTGTATCCTAGGACCCCCAGCACAGAGAGGACTATAGGGACCCATTGTGTGTTGGTGGATCTTGTCGTTATGATGCACGTGGGGAAATGCAGAGCCCAGATAGAATATGTATGCTGGTGCGGGGCTCCAGAGTGATGATGTCCCCCACGTTTTTAAAGCCATTCCAAGAGAAGTATTCGAAAAAGCCAATAACCACGTTAAGAACAATTACACAGCGTAGATTCCATGCTAGATATTTGTCATAGCTTGTTCTGTGGCATGCAGAGGAGTTACGATGAGATGTCCGATAGGTGCTCAGCTGACACATACATGTTTGTGTGTTTAAAATGAGGTGGATACATCTTGACAGCTTGAAAAAAAATTCTTTGGAACTTTGGAACAGTTTACTCCACATCTAAAACTTTGTGATTCTAATCCTGCTTCACATGTTGCAAAGCAATATTTTATGTAGTAAAACATATTTTTATATATTTTATAATTATAATTATATAAAATCAAAAGTCAAAGTAAAAGAATTAATAGCATCTTAATAAATGTGGCTTTTTTGTTTTGTTTCTTAGGACAATCAAGATGGACAATCAAGCGAAGGAATTTTCGTGTCTAAAATAGTTGACAACGGTCCCGCTGCCAAGGAAGGAGGACTTCAGATCCATGACCAGATCATTGAGGTTTGTTCCAAACACTGGACTTAGATCATTGTTAAAATTTATTTGAGGACCATGACCTTTTAGGTAAATGGGAATCACATAGCATGTTAACTATCTTCTGGAACGTATGTCTGTTAGAGGTTGTCTTGAGTCAAATAACTGTTGACCTTCACGTCTTGAAACATACCTCTGCTAAATTTAGGAAGCAGTACGAGAAGTAATGCTTGCATTTGTACTTGTCTCCTACCAGCAACTGTTTTTTGCCAATGTGTTTTTGGGTGGCGCTGAGTATCTTCTAAGGAAAAAATTCTAGAGTCTTCATGCAAGGGAGTTGGACACAAGCTTGCCCTGTCTACTTGCGCTTTCAGTGTCAATGTGTAGGGACTTTTGGCATGATAGAGGCACAGGTGTTGATATAGTCCCATGATGATAATTGTTTAGTAGTGGGTGAGAGCAAGAGTTTACATAGAAAAACATGGTTTAGCAAAAAAGTTTTTGGTAGAATTTTCTGGATTTTGGGAAAAAATTTAAAGATGTTTTTAAATGACAGTCCTGGTGTTCATAGTTGTATTTCAGTAGGCCTGCTAGTTATCTGTAACCTTTGTGTACGATAAGATGACGAGATAATTTTTGTTTGGCATCACTAGACGAGGGTGACCCTATCATCGTGTTTATAGCACTAGTATAATTTATGATACAATTATCTAAAACAATACAGGTTTCTCAAGTAATTTCTGTGTTTTTAACAGAATATCAGCTTTTAAAATTGCTTGTAATTATACTGACATAAATAGGATGTTTTTAAACATTTTTTAAGAGCATCGGATCAGAGGTTGCGTGTATGGTGGTAAATGTTGCCCTATGCCCAATATTCAGGCAACGTCAGTAGTAATACGTTATTAAAGATATCTTAAAAACTAGCGTTGATGTTTTTGTGTTTATTTTTTCTAATTTGATGGTTTTTAGGTTTAAAAAAACGATATCTTAAATCTTACTTTGGGGTTGAGGAATAAAAATGGGTTTTGTTGATTTTCATGGCTGGACACCTTGAAACAACTCAGAGCCGCTTCAAAAACCGTAAATAAGATTCTCAGATAGTTGATTCCGTTTACGCTTTGTAATGTGTTCATTCAGATGGATGAACGGCGAGTAATCTCTCTAATGTTAAGAGCTTTAGGTAATGGTTTATACCAATTAGCGTTGTTTATAAAGCTTGTTGATGGATCCAAAATAAGCTAGAAGATTATACTTTGCAATCTGTACAGAAAAAAAGGTCTTCTTCTATGTGTCTCAACATAATGAATGTAATGTGAGATCAAGTTAGGAAACCATATGCAGTCTTACAAAATTAACGAGTGCCAAGGAAATCCCTCTGATCTTCCAACTGCTTCAATTTTATCAATTTGTTTCAATGTACATTCTTAATCTGTATTTGGCTCGAAGCCGTGCTTGAGGCTTAACGTATGACAGTTCTCACGTTTGACGGGCCAATTTTCCACAAATTTCCCCCCAAAAGAACGCTGATTTGAAGAAACTGCTTACGTTTTAAGGCCTGGAGTGTTAATTTTCAGGTGAAGACGGGAGGGGAAGGGGTGAAGCAAGGATAAAAATATCCCGCTTCGTCAAAAAAAAAAAGGAATCTTCGAAAATCTTTCTTTTGTTTATAAAGTCAGTGCTTGACTGCGGACACAGTTTAGGTCTTAAAAGAAATCGTTCTTTGAACACATTGTTTAAAAGAACGGAACCAAAGAATGATTGCTTTTGGAAATTCAAGACTGTACGTCTTAAGACGTGATTTCAAATTAATGATTGTTGAAGCTTTGGGTTATTGGCAGGAAAACAATGTATATGAGATGATTGTATTTGGACTTTGGGCCATTTGGGGGATGAATTAAATCTAAGAATCATAACTTTGACCAATCACAAATGTTAAATATTCTATCGTTGTGTTACAATGTAATACAAACAGAACACTGGCCAGTATCCATTTAGATTCAGACGCCTTACACATGCCTGAAGAAGACACCTAGATAGTCTTAAAAGCTTGCAATCTATTATAAGTCAGTTAGGTATCACCTTGACCTATTTGCTTTCTCTCTTTATATGGCTGACGCAGTACAACTCTATACAAACAGCCTAAAAAAGACGAGGATTTATAGCAGAATGGCAGCAGACTCTCCTCCTTCCTTGGATCCAATGGAAGACACTGGAATTATAGGCGATCTGTAAAAGATTAACTTTATTTATATGTATTTTATCGCTAAAAAAAATAATCGTTATATGCTTCTGTTCAATTGAACCATGACTTTAATATTTTAATTAAAAAAAAAATTGTAGCCATGTTATCAAAGTCCAAAGTCGTAGGGGTTACGTGTACATGGATCATGTTCAGCTTTGCAGCTGTGGAGTCAGGGCTGGTCCGGCTTAAACGCTGATATTAGGGTCTCCGATTTTCACTTTTTGGTTTTTAACTAATTTGTTCCACATCTCCCGTCAATCCCAGATGTAAATGCGGTGAAGCTTCTCAGCTGCTGCAGAGAATTTTGAGAAGCGGAGATTCTAGGGAACTAAAAGAGTTCAATTACAATGTCAGAATATTGAAGTTTCGGTACCGTAAATCTGTGTTTTTTCCCCCCAAGTATACATATATTTCTTGAAAAAAATTAAGAGTAAAACCCAAGAAGTGATAAGACCGTAGCAAATACTGTGTGTTTTTTTTTTAAAAAAAAATCAATAATTTAGTAGTTCCTGCCTAAATTTGATGGAATATAATAAATTATAGTCTGGATCAACAAAGGCTTCGGTAAGACTTTTGAATGAAGGAAGTAATACAGGAGGGAAAGTACAATTCATGAAAATTATTTTCTGACATTTCAGGCATTTTTTTTTTAGCCATGCTGAAGTTTTTAATTAGTTTACGATGTTCTGGTGCTGACATAGAAAAAAAAAAGATGTATCCACACGAAGGAATTTTTTTTAGAAAATAATTGTTGAAATTGGCAGACGTTCTACTTGGATGATTTTACCATTTAATTTCCACTAAATCACTCCACAAATAAAAATGACTCCCACAAACCAAGACTTCCATTTCCTCCGATAATGTAAACGTTTCATTGGACGATAGACCTATTGACGGATTTACTCCTTCTGGCGTTGCGTGCCAAATCGTGAAAAACCCGTCCTTGTACAAGTGAGAACTGGTATAATATATATTATTATATAATATGATATATATAATATATAATAATAGATATCAAATATATCATAATGGATATGTAATATATAATAATAGATATATTTAATTACATCAAAAAAACAGAAGTGGATACTTAGTTACAGTATTTGGAAACATCGACAAGTTTCAATTAAAATACATTTATTGACCCAAATCTCACCTTTGTTGTAATACTACAGATCTTTAGATCAGGAATACAGAGGTCTCCGTTCTGCAGTGAATTTGGTTTCTTTCGTAGTTTCTGGAATGGTATGGTTATCATTTTTTCCAGGTATTTACCAAACCAGATGCTTATGCACCAAGCCATGGCTTCATCATTTATAAATCATGGAACACCAACGTTCTAATCATTAATCATCAAACTATCATTAATACGCAATGTAGCATAAAAAATAATAATATGTTTTTATTTTATTTTATTTTCGCATGATCCTCGCCAGTAAGAAATCTTGAAAATTCCTGAAAAGTTTTATCTTCCCATATAATAAACAAACATATCTAAATTGTATTTCTTTAACTACTTTGAAGGATCTTGGTGATATAATAATGCAGGTAATGCACAGGGATATAAGATCACATTGGACGGCTACTAAAAGTCATAAAATTCTAGAACCAAACTGTTTCTGAAACAAATCTCATTTTGAAATACACTGAAAACATGCGTTTTAAGAAAAAAAAATTAATGTGTAGCATTAACGCTGACACAGTGAATATTCGGAGTCTGCCCCGAACGAATACACGCGTCTCAACCGCAGAGTTAGAGGAAATATTTTCTTAATATATTTTTCTAGACACATATTCATTGGGGTTTCAGGTAGTTCGGACCCAACCCCCCCCCCCAAATAAAAAAGAACAAATTAAGAGGAATGCTTTTGCAAACGACCCCAGGTATGCAAGAAATTTTCCTACGGACAATGAAAAGTCTATGCAGATCGTTGCATTCGGTAGCAGAAACTTTAAACAGAGAGATCGGGTTTAATAGTTTTGGAATGGGACTTACGGACGCGTTTAACTCTTGGCACTCCGGTTTGGCAGCATGTAGCCTCTTTTAGCTGTATTTCTCAAACAGAAGGTTTATAATGTTTGTTGGCAAACAGTCTAAATCCTTACAAGACGTCTATTCTGGCCAATGCCACGAGGCACGGCGTCTACAGCCCTGCGGGATCATGGTTCCTTATGTGCCGAGGTTCCCATGTTATATGGGGTAGTTATGATGTCATATCATGCTCTACCTAATGCACTAACATAAAAGATGACACAAACACTTTTTTGTTTGAAGACTTAGTAACAACTCATTGTCTTTGTGGATCGTCATCTTTACGGGTATTCTGGTGCCTCCAACGATAGGCGACCTCGTGTTCTCCTCTACTTTTCCACCATGTTCTCCTCCAACCTTTACATATAGCCTTCCTTCCATTATATAAAATATATGCAACTGGGGTCTGAGACCTATGGTAATTAAGAGAGTTGTTCTCTTAAAAGTTTCTGCTGAGACTCAAGTGACAACCGAAATCTTACTAAATGGAAGGAACTTCCTATGTCAACGTAAAATTAGCCTCGTACTATGAGCTGTATGGTTACTTTACTTATGTCAGTTTGACCCTATAGGCTATTTAGATTTGGATTAAAAATCTATTTTGAGTCATGTCTGTGAATTGCCAAATTAAGGGGCCGCTGGCTTTGTAGCTTTGTATCTATTTGGGTTGGTAATTCATTGAGAAACGTGGCTTTGCGACAGGAGATCTTCTAATGTCATGTCAGCTTTAATCTGATAAAGAAGGGCATTGTTCCTCTCTTAAAATGGACATTTTTAATGTGATAATTAACTTAACTTAGCAATTAGCCTGTTTATTTCAAGAGCCCGTCCTTTGAAAGTGAAGGATGTGCCAATTTCTGAAACTGATGGATACAATGTAATGAGCTTTGTAGCGGTGAAGTCCACGTTCTTGTAATTTGAGGCTGATGAGCAGGTCAATGGCTTTGAGACAGATGTTTGCATTAATATAACATCAATTATACGGACTCAGTTTGATCCAATGATGACACAGAAGCTGTGAAGGATCAGGTCCGGGGGGAATCGGAGACTTTAACGTTGGTGGACAATGCAATAGAGCAGCAGGGATGCTTGGTTGTATGAGAAGAGGACATGGTCTTAAATTAGAGGGGCAAAGGTTTGGAAGTAATATCAGGAAATATTACTTTACTGAGAGGGCAGTGGATGCATAGGATAGCCTTCCAGCAGAAGCTGTCAATACAGTGAAGGAGTTGAAGCATACACGTGCTAGGCATAAGGCTATCCTACATATAAGATGAGGCCAGGGACTAAGGAAAGTATCCAGAAATTGGGCAGACTGGAAGGGCTGAATGGTTCTTATCTGCCGACACATTCTATGTTTCTTAACTAGAACTTTATGACTTATAAGTAAGTTCCAGAACTCTTCATATCCGTATAATTTATATGTTCTCGATGACTGCGTATGGAGAGCGGAGACCCTTAGAGATCGCGGTTGGTTATATTTGCGCGTGTGTCTAATGAATCATATTGTGTATTAGTGTTACTTTTCCCAACTTGCTGAAATAATTGTTTTCGTGCAGTTTGTAAACGGTCAGAGCTGCGTCTGGATGACTTCGCTCTTTGAATCTTAAGACAGACGTGTGGTATTTACACGTTCGCAGCTCCACAGTAAATGAATTATACTGATTTCCGCTGGCAGATGGCCTCGCCAGGAACCTTTCATTCCACCTTTTCAAAGCCTCCTTGTTTCAACGGCTGGACATGACTTCTTCTTCTTCTTCTTTTTTTAAATATATTCCCCACTCTTTCAGTTCAGGAGTTGGGCTAAGGAGTTCTTCAAGTCATTCTGAACGCTAACACTAGATGCTAAACTGTTTAACTGTATATATATATCAAATTCTAATCAAATGGAAACATTTCATTACTACAAGTTTTCAGATACAATTGATTATTTTTCAATTTTTATTTTGAAGTTCCAAATGGAACGTGAAGAATAAAGCCCCCGACCTACTGATACTTCCGTGGCGCTCGCTTTGGTGGGTCACACAGCTTCGTTATACCATAACCGCGCGCCCAGTCATGTTAACCTTGTCTATTGCTTTAATGAGACGCATGGTAAATGCAGGGCGTTCTGACGGCATAGGAAACGCTTTACGTTAGTTTTTGTTTGTTCTAACAACTTATCTTACTTCTTCTAAAGAAACGAAACGCATCTCCTTAATCAGGTAACAGCGTCATTTCTCATCTCAGACGAGGCATATCTAAGTGTGAAGGACGGACAGAGTCAGGCAGCTGCTGTACGGGTTTGAAGCCTAAGAAAGAGATTCAGTGCCAAATTAGCCCACTTGAAAACACACAAGGAATCCGCAGATGGCTCATTTCTTGGAGAGAAGGCTCAGCGGAGCGTAGAGATTCGTGTGCTTATCAGACTTTGGAATACCTATCAGCGGCCTCGATGGTTCCTTCACAAGACGCATTCAACAACCCTCACCGGTTCCTTCTGACCAAGATGTCATCACGTGATTAGCAGACTCCCCTTTATGAAGGGTCACACGTGGTTTCTTGACTTTTTCCAAAAAATGTTTTCCTTAATCCAGTTTTTCGCCATGAAGAATCCAGGGAGAACGTTAATAGAAACATTATTACTACTTATACAATGATTAGTTATTAATATAGCAGCAACATGTTACGTAGCGCGATACAACGGCACGATTGCAACCGTCAACTCCCGTCATCTTCTTTCTTTGGCCGACGTAGCCAACATCTTCCCAAGTTGTAACGATGAACGAATAGGTATTAGGTACATGCTTTCTGAGACGGTGGAAAAAACCTTTTTGGTTTCATAGCCGTTTGACTGTTAAGCACTATAAGAGATGCATCTGACTCCATTCATTTAGATTCCTACCCTGTGCTGAAGATGTGACCTCATCAGCCGCCAGTCGGTGAAACCCAATTCATAAACTATAATCATATTTCATGCTGCAGCATTCTGAAGAAGCCGGTCGCGATCGCTTAGCTTTCACGAGGCGTCTAAATTCATTTATTTCCCTTATTCTAATAAAACCTCGCAGCGTGAAGGCTGTCTGAATTCTGGGGGTTTTGATATCCTTCCAAACTTCCCATTAATTGGTTGGTTTACTTACAAAATCTGAATTTCTGAGCAGCGTCACCCAGACGTGTATCGGACTCGGGAGAGTCCAAGTCGTTTTGGTGAAATTGAAACAACAAGAAGTGACAAATCCGGGCACAATTCCGAGGCTAGAAATAGAATTACACAAGTATTTTTTTGGGGGGTTTCAGAATGATGAAAAGGCGTTTAATCAGCTGTGAAAACCATTGATTGCGATTAACAAAAAGGGGGCATTTAATTCCATTTTTTTTGTGATTTCAAATACTTCAAGCTGTTTTCTGCCGCATTCTAATCCGGTTCACACCAGAAACAGTTTGATTCTTTTCCTGTGGTTAGAAATACCTGGCCGCATTGTCCTGAAGAAGGTCATTTCTTTATGGTGACCATCGCTGGGTTTTTTTTGTTGTTGGTTGGAGTCTGAATCAGATTTTATTTCCATCATGAGATTTATTTTTCATTCATGATATTGTAGGGATCCTTTTCTAATATAGATATAGAGAGAGAAACTCCAAAAACCACCAAAAGGAAGAATTTTTTTCAGGGCATATGATGACTTAAGCAGTTGCCTAGCGTGCCAAATGGCAAGGGGCACCACATGGTGTGATCCCAGAGGTGCTCAGAGCTTTCCCCTCATAGGACACCTGCCAAGGGTCACGGATCTCCCTCCTAACAGCTTGTTGTGAAAGGACCTGATGGATTGGAGTCAATGTTCCCTCACTCCGTGTCCTTACTGATGCCGGCTATTGGGACTTGATGTCAACCAGCGCCTATCAGCCGGTGGTTGCGTGAAATTTAAAGGTGATAGCGACGGATGTTCCAGTCACAGACCACCAGGGAAAACGGGACCTCTGTCTCACCCCCAAGCATGGGTAAGAGCAACAGAGGCGGGGGCCACAAAGATAAGTCATGTAGGACGCCATATCTATGAGAGCTACCTCTATCTTCCTAAGGAGAGCGTAATGGTCTTGGTAGAACGTCACGGCCTTCTGTTCTGAGTATTAACCTCTCCAAACAATTCCTTAAAAAAAGCACCACATTGAGGTAAAACTTAAAGAATGGAATCTACACATTGTTCTATTTTCCATAGAAATATCCATACCTTACCCAGTACAATGAGGTGTTTTTTTTTACCATATGGCGTTACTGCGTGCGCGGAGCGGGCTGGATAATTACCAAACAAATTCTGTGTAATCAGTATTCCCCGTGGCTCTAATGACAGATAAATGTTTTATGCTCTCGCTGCCAGCTGACGAGTCCAAATATACAGATCGCGTGTGCCACAAAAACAAAGGCCCATAACTCCCAATTTGCACAAAAAAATGGTATTCAATGATAATATTTAAAGATGTTTTTAGCTCGAGATGTTTGAACCACGGAACCTTCAAGAACATGGCAGGCGCGTCGTCTAACGAGGGCTAAAGGAAAGAATAATATATCGCCCACCAAAAAACCCCCCAAAAAACGCATTGTTAACACATAGACAATGACCCCACAGATAAACTGATATAACAATAAACCATCCCATACCTATAAAGTGCCAATAACCGAAAACCGAAAAGTAGGGGGCCTAACGCCACAGACCAGCTCGAAACCGACCACACCAACTATTTAACCGTACCCAACAGAAAAAATACCAATTCTACCCCCCACCGTACCAATCTCTTTCCGTGCGGATGATATACTGCACTCTAGTACTTAAGAGGTTAAAAATGTAAAGGTCTCTTTCTTCGAATCCGAGTCTGGACTTGGGGTCTTCTAAAGGAAACTTTTTTAAAGAGCTCTTTCTGCCCCATTAAATAAGGAAGAGGTAAAATTTCTCGTCATGCCTAAAAGAGTTTTCAGATCACATTTCGTTTGATTACAGATGCGTAATTAATCACTTTGAACAGATCTGTCTTATTATTATTATTAAGCACGTTCCTCTGATGTTTTAGGTAAAAAACCCATCATTTATCCCTTTTTATAAGGAGTTTGTATATTGTACGGACAACATTTATAAACTTAAGAAACCAAATATTAGCGTCATTACCTTCTTTCCCCTTCGGGAACGTTCCTTGCCCAATACCGCCTGGATATTGCGCTAGGAAATATGCAGATCAAGAGAAAATATCATTCTCTTAGCTCCTCCCTCTTTAGCCCCATTTGCAAATGAGTTATTTTGCATTTTAATAGTTCATTTGCATATTGTGCAGCACCAGAAAATACCAGCTCCAGGGGTGGAGAAAACACATTTAAATATTTTTTAGATATTTTTTAAATATTTTTTTTCCCAAAATAATGTATAATCCAGCACCCTGTATATATATATTTTTATTTTTAGAATTTTATTAAATTTTTTTTAAATGTTTAGATTTATTCCTATTTATATTTTTTTGTGCGCTCATCACAACATACTTTATTTTTTTTTGGACAACGGAATGGCTTAATCATCAAGTTGGCCATTTTCCCAACTTATCTCCCCGACAAACGGTTTGACTAGTCGATCCTAATTTTTCTGTACGTTTCTCCCGTGTATTTATTTTTGCATTTCATGTCCCGGGCACAGGGAGGCTTTAGAAACATTCTTCAAATAAATACTTCTTCGCGTAAGCAGCTAAATTGCACCTAACCAAATTCAGTAAACTGAAGCAGATGTCAGATGTATCAGCTCATAAATCTTCAGGAAGAGATTAGGGCTGGCCGGTCCCATGCAGATAACCACACACGCTTTTTCAATAACATTCACATTTTCGCTCATAGCTTTGGTATGTTTTTGTGCATGGAGCAGGAGTTTAACTCTTTAGAACCCAACCAATGCAAAATTCTAAAAAAGTTCATAGCGTTTGGGGTTTTTTTTTTTTCGCCCCATTTCCCAGCGTTCTCAGCCAGCCTATGGGGGTAAGAAGGAAAAAAAAGAGTATAGTGATGTCAACATACAGCTGTTATAGGGCCTCAACTTCCATATGTCTTTGCAAGCCGCATAGTTTTCATCTCCCTAATTGTACTCAATAAATCACTCTGAAGTCTTTCAGTCCACAGTGCTTTAAAACCTTACTGATCAGCGCTAATAATTGGCCTGGTAGTAGTGAGCGGTAAGTAGGGACACTTATATTTGATAGATTAAAAAAAAATAATAATAATAAAATAATTATAAAAGAATTAACTGATTTTCAATTATTTCTTCCGACAGCCTTCAAAATAATCGCTCCTAAATTACCGCTTACAGGAAGTAATTCCGGTTATCGGAGCCGGCTAATTAAACCGATTTATCAGCGAGCTGATAAACCCAGGGCGGAATTTACTTAAGCTATCGCGTTAAAAAACGGAACGCAAATAGAATAAAGTCTTGGGAAAAGGTTTGGTTTGGGTTCTTGCCGGTCAACAAATAATCAGCCGAAGTTATTGAGATTTAAGGCAAAAAAAAGGGAAAAAAAGGGGAAAAAAAGGACCATAGCCGAGAAGGCAGGACGGTTGGAGAGCTGCAACATTTTTGCTTCTATTGAATCCAGATGTTTTTTTTTCTCCCTCGCCTGCTGTAAAGCAGGGGTTTTGTTTTTGACTGTACAGAAGTTAAACAAAAGGAGAACTATTCACTTTTGGGGGAATGCTAGAGTTTGTTTAGAACATATATAAAAAATATACATTTTCGAAAATGACTTTTTTTTTTTTTTTTTCTGAAAATGGGACCGGGTTGCACAAATGGCTTCTTGTGGAGTCATTTAAAAAAAAAACCAGAGTTTGTCTGTTTATTTCTATCACTTTTTTTTTTTGGCAAACCTTACAAGCAGCAAACGCCACCTAGTGATCCACAGAAAAATCTAAGTTTTTTTTGGTCTAAAGAACTGTGAAACCAGCGTACGAGACATTCTATGGTGGAATGTTTCCTTCCGGAAGCTGCTTGGTTTTGGACAGGATGATAATCTAAAAGGAAAAAGATACCAGATCCTCTGGTTTTGGACAGGCATCCGGTGCTGAATAGGCTTGGCTTGCTCGCTCTTCTATGTGCCGAGGTTGTTGAGGAGCAAACCTAGATGTTTTTGTAGGGAAGGACGTTGACATCCCTTTTGACCACCATGATACTGTAACCATGAAAGGTTCTTTGTTCACCCTGTCATTGTTTTGGACGATAGTACTCGATGCATCTTATTGTGCGTGACGTCACATCAGAACACTACTTTCTAGTACAAGAATGAGAGTTTTATATTAATTATTGAACTTTGGAGAACCTTTCAAGATTAAGGAATCTGTCTTCAAACCCATACTGAGGAAACCACAAAGATTCTAAAAGTTTGAGAACATTTGTTTTTTTTACTAAGATTTTTCACCCTAACCCTTTTATTTGTTCCAACTTAAGAGATTTACCTGTCCTGAATCACCATGTCCCTTAGACATTGGTGAGTCTTATTGAAGATTGAGAGTTCTACCAAATTGGTCAACATCCGTTACAAGATTTCCAGAGATTTGCCTCCATTGATTGGCAAATGTCCCTAGTAGTCAAATGACAAATGTTCATTCCATACATTGTGATCATGAAGTTGCAAAGTTATACATAGATAATAAAAAAATACTAAGGTTCCATACTTATTATGGATAAAGGTAGATGGGGTTTTTGACTCCATTTCTCATTGGGCATTGTCTCGCCGCGTCGATTTTCTGCACACTAGGGCCAATACAGTGCTTAATACATGGCATTTCACCCATGGCCATAAGGGACAAGCAGAGGTTAAGTGGAGATATACCCTGCCGAGCCTATTGGTCGAAGCCGTCCTACTTGATCCCTTAAAACAGATGGGATGTCAGGAGGCCAAGATAGTTTCCATATCCATCTGACTAAGAGCTACATTATCCCTTGGGACTCGAATGTCTGCCTGTTCCTGCTAAGCCTTTTGTGCCTGCATCATCATGATATCTGTTACCTGGATGAACTCACTTCAAAGGTAACAGTCGAAAAGTAGTACAGAAATCTTAATATTCTATACAAGCTTTCCATTGGCTTCCATTGTTAATCGGCTCATCGGTGTAGAGAATAATAACAGAATGTCTCTCCTTTTTGGTGGTTTATTCACTAAACCCAGAAATTATATGAATTAATCCAACTAGCTACTACCAAATTTAGTATTTAGTAAGGTTATGAATTCCTATGCAGAAAGGTCGATATGACATCATTGATTCCCCAGTGAGGTCAGATGTAATTATTTCTTCTGCATATATGTCATGGTGTGACAAGGTTTGAATTTGTTTTGTCTGTTGGTTTGATTGCAGACGGATTATGGTCGACTGATACATTGTGTTCAGTAAACGTAGATTACGTGTAACCGTTTGAAGGACCAAGTGAGCGTGGGAAATACAGCATAGCATACAGGCACACGTTATACGATAGGCATTCCCTTGGTTCTCCTGCCCCATGCATGTTTCATTATCTGCTTTTAACTGTTTCCATGTTGGACTGCGTGAAGGAAATACTGGCCAGTCAGTGGACCTACATACATGTAAATCCAACGAGTGCCGGTATGTAGAGGATCATACGTTCCATAGGGCAAAAGGTGACCGTCAACCTGGGGCATTCACCCCACTGTCCTACCTGTGTCCATCTGAAAGGGCTTTTCAGCTTGGACTGAGTGATGGCCATGTGGAAGAATACCCCCCCTGCCAACCATGTGGCCTGTGGCCGGTACCGGTCACCCCGAGGAAAAGCTGACAACTTGCGGTTCCAGAGCTTTTCTCTCGTTGAGTTGGAGACAGACACAGGTGGTAGTGCGGGGCACTGGGGGCTCTGCCAAAGTCAAGTAGCTCATTCCTTTAATATGGAAGCCATCAGGCCTTGTCAGTAAAAGCAACCAGGGTCCATCCAGTCTGCCCATTTTCCATGCTGCAAAAACCTCAAACCCATATCCAATCCCTAATCTATTCTTATATTCAGGATAGAGTTCTGAACATTCCCCTATAATTCCCTCGCTGTATCAAACTCTACCACCTCTGCAGGAAGGCTCTCCCACTTATCTACCACCCTTTCTGTTAAACATCCTTACATCATATTTACCTTGGAACGTCCCTTACATTACATCTAAGGGCAGGCAGTATTAAGCGAGTTTGAAGTGGAATATCCTTGGTGACCAACGCCAGTGATTATCCAACATGAGTTTAGTACGGTCCACTCTCTGTAGGTAATCGCTCGGCAGTCTGTCCTGTTTTTATTGGCCGTCGAATATCCATGTTTGCAGAAAGACGAGAATTAGGACGGATGGATGTGAGCTAAGTCAGGTTGGAATTTGGCAGAGAAGGACTTTGGTAGCCGGACTAACTGTACAGCCAAGACTTTTTTTTTTTCAGGCTTAGGTATCGAAAGCAAAACATCTTTTTTAACATCTGTGCCGAGTGTCGGATGTCTGACAGCTCCGAGAGGGACAACTGTTCCGTGTCTACATGACCCTAGTCTCCTCAGTTCTCAGGGGATCTCTCCGGCTCTGCCCAAACCAAATGGTTTTTTTGGGGGGGCCCATACAAAATCGTAACTTTCAAAGTATTTGTAAGAGACGCCTGCTTTCCAAACATAAAAAAAATGCAAAGTAAATTCAGGGCCACTAAACCCCCAAATAATCCTAATTTCAGAATATTGTTTTAAAGTAAATGCCATATTTTCAAGTGGGGCATTACTGCTCGTTTCATGTCCAGGTTGGTGATGACTCCAAAGCTATTCGGCTACTTTAAGGGCCAGGTGCCATCTGTCCGTCCGCTCGCAGGGCGCTTCCAGCTGTCAAACGGTTAATATTGAAACAAGACTATCCCGGAATCCCAGGCCAGGATGTTTGGTCTCCGTACCCCGTCCATTACTGCTCACGGGCAGTTGAAAGAGGCTTTTTTTGGCCCCGAAGGGCATTAGTTCAGCAGACTGGCAGCTGTTTTCCCTGATCGGGAACGTCTGTCTGTCTGTAGCGCTGGGACCCCACTCACAACAAGTGGCATTGTGACAGATCCCATCCGAAAAAGCCGGGCCATCTAACAAATGTATTTACTTAGGGATTTGGGCTCTTTTACTTCTGACAACTCTATGCCAACAGCCGTCCATCTGCGCCATAAACTCGGGTTCTTAGACATTCATATCAGGGCTGGACGGACGGACGGACAAAAGCACACCTGGCACTTTAAGTCCAGTGGCTGCCAGATAAGGAAAGTCCGTCCAACGTCCGACACCTTATGTGTCCATTCGTCCAATGTGCCAGATGGCTAGTCCTGGCCTCGTTCATACTGTTATATTAATTGATCAACGTATCATTCATTAAATCATTTATAGAATTTTTACCAGTCTGGCTTTTAGGGGGACGTAATTTTTTTTTAATATAAATAAATGTCCATCTTTTATAAGGATAATCAATGATGGTCAATGTCTTCCAGACTCTGTGGACCTCCAGCCCCTTCTGTAACCCCAAAGTACACGGAGGGGGCTTCTAAATGGTTAATACTTTACATTATCTGACTTGTAGAACAAAGGAGCCGCTTGTGAACCTGAAACATGCAGAAAAGATAAGCGATAAGCTGGAACTTGCAGGATTACTGAAAGTATTTGATTGCAAAATGCACCCGACAATCAAAAACTTAAAATAAATCGTATCTGTTGACAGGAGCCTGCAAATGATCCTGTTATCAAGTAAAACATTGAGATGTATATATCTTTTTTCACATTTCTGGTAAACCGGGTTCATCGATGAGTGAATTCATCAGCCCTGTACGTGAGTAATAATTCTATCTTCGCTCATGGTTCCTGTGTGCCGATTGGATTAGAACTACTTTAAAAAAGATGGCTGACTTGAAGGCCAACTTGACCTTTAAGAGAACAGTATGGTTGCCTATTATCATTGACCGCAAGAGCCATTTATACTGGTTGGCTTGTACAGTTTTGGGTTGGTGGTGACCCTGTTATCTGTCCTTCGTTCCGTCCTGATTTATGGTCAAGCGGAGGTTGACCAACCTTGAGCGCTACGAGGATTCTACTGGCCCAAAAGAACCAATTTGTGCCATTCTAGAAAATTACCACCCCCGGCCTTCCAAAAACCTCATTACCCCAGAGATCGTCTTACCATTGCCTAGTGATAACAGTTTAATTTAAGATGACCCAGAGTCCGAGATCTAAAGCCTGGGGCCGCTCGCTTACCTCCTGTTACGTGGCCGGTGTATTTGGTTAGATTGGTATGAATAGCACGGACTAAATTCGATAGAAACATTTCTCGAGCCGGTGACATCCCGATCAGCTGTTCTCAACGCAAATTGGGGAATTTCTTTGCTTCTATGTATATTTTATGTAATGTCTTCATTTGCTGGTAAAGGGCCTCTGTCGATACCGCCTCACGTAGAACACATATAAACTTCTAAACGGCCATCAGCTCAACTCATGCCTAGAAGTGTGAGAGAATTGTTTATGTTGGAGTCGCATCAACCTCCTCACCATAATTATTTGGAGGCCAAATCAGTTCTTTTTGGAACAGTTCGGAACGTTCATAAACAAATCAACTCTTGAACGCATCGTAAAAGGAGGTGATCTAAGATTCTTTTTTGTAATTTGAAGGCATCTAACGCAGAGTAACAACCTTCAAATAGGCTGGGATTTTCTGGCCCCCGGAGGTTCCACCTACACCCCTCTTTTCATAGATATTCAGGTGGATCCAAAGTTTTGAGCTTTAAAAGTACGTTCTGAAGTTGATTCACTTAACGCTGAATTTCAGGAACTAAGTTGTGTTCACTTATAGCTTGGAGATGTTCAGGTCCAACTTGAGTGAATTTTGAAGGCCAACACTTTGGTGGCATCTGGGTAGGTTCCTGGGGATGACCTTTAAATCCCTTTAAGCCACAAGAGGGTCTCGGTTTAAAGAAAACCAAATATTTTATCTGCGTTATCACATCTTAAGGGAGCTTTCAGTTTAATCAATAAATCCATTGAGCAATTTTCCGATCATAATCGGGTCCGACAGACGTTGTCCTCTTCACGTGTCCTACAACAGTATCGGATATCCAAATTCTACTTCATTAACGCTTAAGTTTAATGGAATTAAGAAATTAACATTCCAAACCAATCTCTTTGTCGCTATAAGGTACAATAAACCCAAAATGATGATTCAGAATTTACACTCATGCCTTAAGAGGTCCCGAGCGGATCATTTACTGCCAGACCCGGGAACGTTAAGACACCGGTCACATGCGCCGTACGTGTCCTATCATGGGCTCATCCCTCGAGGGTGAAGAGTTTAATTAACGTCAGTTGCCGTTTTCATGCACGAATAAATCTGATTATGTCTCAGAGTTCTAGAACACGCTCTTCGTATCTTGAACGTTGTGACCGGCATACCAGGTCTCCAAATCAGGACACTTGGCACGTATGGGTCAAAGCTTATTAAAGGAAAATATATATATATTCAGAACTTTATGACATTTGATACATTTTAACCTGATCGTTTACCGGTTGTATAGTTCATCTATCACTCAGGTAGTTCACAAATGAAAACCAGCCATTGGTTCATCCCAAAAAATCTTTGGGGTCATTTCATCATAAGGCGTTCGTACGGCAAAAAGCACGTAGATGTTGTAGATGTTTCTGAGCGTTTGACTTCACCTTCTCTCTTCGCCTGTTGCTCTGCAGCTGATTAGCCCCTCGTTCTTACGCAATTTCATGCTTAATATCACCTGTTAGTAATTATGGCTGGATGTGAATTCCAAGCCTCCAAAAAAAAAAAAAAAATCCCGGCGAATTCCGCCGCCTGCACCACATGCTGTCATATCAAGTGATGCCCGAGGAATTCTGTGCTTCCTGGAACATCCGCGACCCCGCACAATTGTAAGCTCACCAGCCCACACATATATATATATATATATACATAATACACAAACCATAACCATCAGTCCTGGCTTTTTCAGGGCAGTCCCTACATCCAAGCCTGTGTCCCAGCTGTTCTGGAAAATGCCTTGTTTATTGGGACCGCCAACAGAATTCATCAAATGGCTTGTAAGTCGGCCCACAATATACAGCCCACAGGCGTGTGACATCACTAGCCCTGTCATAAACATAGCAACATAGACTATGAGGGCAGAGAAGATCCATTCAGTCCTTCTGCTGGAAGGCTGTTACATGTATCCACCACCCTCTCAGTAAAGTAAATGTTAGTAAGGTAATCCACCAAAAGCTCACAGACAGCTGTCGTAACCTTGCCAGCATGCTGAAATGTATTATGACATCATAACGCACATTTCAGTGAAAAATCAGGTGTGGGAATGTATGTGGTTGTTTTTTTCCTGGGACAATCGTTACTTTCTGTCATTCTCGGGCTAAAAAATTCTCTATTGGCCAAACATCTTTTGCCTTAAAACTCAAAGTATTAAAGGTATTTTAAGTTTTTCCGTAAAATAATATTAAAATTGAGATGTTTTACATACATAAAACCTTTCACCGGGTTTATAAGCTTACTTTTAATTCTATTACGATTAAGAAGCAGAACCAAAGCCAGCTAAGCCAATTTTGGGTTGGGGGGGGGCGGTAACACAATATTTTTATGTTGCATTAACACTATGGATGATGCCATCTGCCGATTTAAATGGATTTCCTCGTCAAGTGCTATAATCAATTAGTAATGAGCGAACGCGCGGCCCCCTGGAACGCGGTGCGGTTAACGGCATTCCTGGCGGAGGGCGATGATTTAGTCTTTCTGCGGGAGCCGTGCCTGGAATATGTATAAAGTAAATCGTTTCTCCTTCTTCCTTTTAAACACGGATGCAATGTAAATGAGCCGCCGAGCTCTGCGCGCGTACGGAGTGTAAAATACTCTGCGGGGTCCTGATCATTAAATACGGGGTCTTCTCAAACTGAATTTTCGGATTAATCGCGAACAGTTGTATAAATACACGGAAAGAAGAAGAGGCGTGTAAGTGGATAGCGAGAGGTAACATTTGCTCGGAATATTTTACGCTGCTATCGAGGGCAGTTTACTCAACCACTTCGAATTTCAGGCTGCGTCGATGCATGGGGGGGCAGCTTATCGCTTATAGGGGCACCTGCTTAATGTCCCCTGGGGGGGGGTTCATGCCTGATGACCGTGACGCGAGTTACATCCTAGGGTGAAAAGTTAACCATTCACCTCCGATGCTGAGTTAAGATCTTTTTGGTCACTGCGATCAGGGACGTATTTACCACGGCCGCGGTCTCATTGCGGAGCGCTGGGCTATGATGTCATATAACTGTACGGTATGGAGAAGCTTTCGGAGAGTTCGATGTTAGAAAGTCAACATACGGGTTATTTTTATTTATTCAGACTTAAATATACATTAAAAGGGATTATTTAGAGAAGGGTTATTTTGGTCTCGATGTTATTGTTACTCCAAACCTAGGCTGTATTGCCACATTTGTGTTTCAATGGCACGAAGCGAAAATAGATGATGTCATACCTTGATATTTGAGGCTGGCAATAATATTTATGACTATTTACCAAAAGAAGCAGGAAATTGAGGTTCCTGAGAGTTTCCATTACACCTAGGTGGTGAGAGGCATCTGCTTGATTTAAAGGGGGGTTTGGGGGGGTTGGGGTATTGCGGACCCCTCGTTGCCAGCTAACTAAACGGCCCCCTAGCTTGTACGAGGATCGTGAAAAGGGACTTTGTAGGATGAGGGTGCCCTTAAATTACAGCCACACTCCAGAATAAACATGAAAGCGTTATTTCGAACGCCGTGAGTGATGATGTCATTGTCCGTTTGTCACATTCGGTGTAATTACAGGCCCCCTAGCTTGTACGAGGATCGTGAAAAGGGACTTTGTAGGATGAGGGTGCCCTTAAATTACAGCCACACTCCAGAATAAACATGAAAGCGTTATTTCGAACGCCGTGAGTGATGATGTCATTGTCCGTTTGTCACATTCGGTGTAATTACAGATTGTACCGGTTCCTGTATATTCTCCAGAGCCCCGTTACCCAGGGTCGGCTTTACTTTTTTGGGTTTTCACTCTATAACCGCAAAAGCGAATTATACCGTCACCAAACACCATCGTTACCGAACGGCCCCGTACAGACGTCATCTCGACTTGTGATTGTATTACATGTTTAATTAATCACATCTGAGCTGAAGGAATGTATATTAACGTCTCAGTCGTCCTTTCTCGGCCTCTTTGTGACCCAGTGAAAAAAACAACCCCCAAAAAAACATTATTTCCTGAAACAAAAACACAGACATGTATCGAATATATGATGTCATAACGTCGTTATTAACTGTGACCTTACACATTTTAGATTTTTCTTAGCTATAATTTTAGATATTTTTTTATTTTCTCATTTTAAATACTACTCTGGTCTCTTCCATGCATTTGATTGGCTGAATAGTTCATTTAATGTTTCTAGTAATTTATAGATTAGAAGAACGCCGATGGGGGGGGGGGGCTTCGCTTTATTGCCGTTAGTTAAAGCCTTTGACACGACATTCTGAAATGGAACATTATTTTCGAAGCAGACCTCCCAAGAGGATGTTTGGAATTTAAACCCTCCGCTGCGAGGCCAGGCAAGGAAAAAAACGTTTGCATTTCACAAATTTATATCCCGTTAAGCCCCAAACTCTCTCCTCCTTTCATCTCTGCACATTATTATTATCATCATTATTATTTTTTTTTATAGCGCCATCATATTCCGCAGAGCTGTACAAGGAGTATATCTGTATCTTGCAATACTCTGCAATTTTAGATGTGTGGCGTTATATGTGTGCGTGTAATATATATGTGTATGCTTAAATGTGTGCAATATGAAAAAAGCGTTATGATATCCAACATAATAACATAACACGTCCTGTTTACTCACCGTACAGCGCTACGGAATATGACGGCGCTATATAAAACAATAATAATAATATTAATATTAATTTGAGTATTCCAATATTTTTCCTTATGCGCAATACTTTTTTAACCCAAATTCTATTACTATGAAAGTTCCCTTTAATATTCGTTCTTTTTAAAGATTGGAGATTGGATAATATTTTTTTTTTTTATGCCCTGACCTTGTATCGTTGCCACAGTGGCCTCATTCCGGTGTTATTATTGGCAACTTCTGGCAAGAGGTTCTTACAACCACAATCTTACAATCGACCATGACCGCTCTAAGTGTTGTATTTTAATTGTTAATGGCCCTTAAAAAAAAAGCTGTTAAACACGGGGCTGCGACACACAACTGGGAACCATCACTCACGGTCTTAGAATTCTTTTGCCTCATTGCTTATGGATGATCTTTTTTTTTTCCTTTTCTTTAACTTTATGAAATATTTATGAAACTCCAGCCGGCGAAGCAATCAGCACCTTTTCTGGCTCCTCATACCCGAAAGCCTGCCAAGCGTTTAACCACTTCTTTAACTACATTTACACGAACAACGCGGAACAGCCTTCCAGCAGAGGTGGTAGCTGTTAACGTTTTATGTTAATATTAAATAGACGATGTATTAAATGTTCACCCATGTGATATGATACTCATGTACGAAGACAAGCAGTGTAACCATCTTTCAATATGGGTCTAGAATGTTATAAGATGATCTAAGAGGGTCAAGGATAGGTTTAAGAAGAATTACAAGCACATGGCGTACCGTTGAGTCGCTCACCAAGAACCAGGAAGGAGCAGGGTGAAGATGACTCCATGGGATATTTCCAGCTTTAGAACCTTAAGCTTCAGATCAGCTTTCAAGAAGAGATAAAACAAATAACAAAAAAACTAAAACCATCTGTCTTCAAATAGTTCCATCATCTTCTGCTTTTATGATGGCAAAAAAAAAGTGCTAAATTTGTGTACAGCACATCAAAAAGAATAAACGCGGTGAAGAAAGATCAATATTTTATTTATTACTAAGCCTCGTTTCCCAAAACTTCCATTAACGGACTTAAATAGGAAATCCATCTGAAATACTTGCCTTCGTGAAAGAACATTCTGTACCCTTAATAGCTGACAGAGATAAGTATGAGGTCATTACTATTTCTATATGGGGGAAGTAGTTTGTCTATAAATCCCTTACTTCCTGTTTAGCAGCCTAGGTAAGGCTCCTGAGGAAGTGCATATGAAAATGTCTTCCCCATAGAAACTCATATATGTTTTATATGTACTTTATAAAATGTTCCTTTATAAAGGATTAACTACATCATCAGTTCTCTGCTATTATAACGTTTTGGCCGATAATCTCACAAGGTCTGTTTTTTTAACTATAACTTTGTTTGGGTCACACTCAATAAACTATAACTTTGTTTGGGTCATACTCAATAAACTATAACTTTGTTGGTCATACTCAACTAACTTATACTTGCGCATGGTATACGTCAATAAACTAAAACTTTGGCTGTGGTCATACTCCAAAAACTAGAACTTTGGTTGGGTCATACTCAATAAACTAGAACTTTGGTTGGGTCATACTCAATAAACTAGAACTTTGGCTGGGTCATACTCAATAAACTAGAACTTTGGTTGGGTCTGAACTATAAACTCAAGCTCCGAACTATAAGGAAGCATTTCTTCTTGGGTATATGTAGCAATAGTTCTCCTCTGTCCTCAAGTACTGTTCACATTCTATCGATTAAGGACAATTCCAAGTGCTAGCCATAGAGTCCTCCTAAAGCTCCTCTGATGGAGGTCCTCCATGACTCTTTAATGGAGAACTGGATTGGATTGAGACAACCAAATCTCTTATCTCTACAATGCCCTAAATCGAGAATATTTTGTTAATCTCAAGAGGTTCCAGCAAAATATGAGAGCTGTGTCCCTAAATTACTCTTTGGTAGAAGAAGACAGGGGAATGTTAAAAAAAATATATAAAACATGGAATAATGATCTCAGACTCTTGGAGATAGAGACAGACTGATTTATGTGAACACCGACTTCTACACTAGAAGCTCCCAACCCACCCCCACGCTTGTAAAATGCTACAAACATAAAATCCTTGGATTTATTTCAAATGTTTTGGAAAGCTGACAAAAAGAAGATGAATAGATCTGCCTTACACGCTGAGCAGAAACCCAAAGCTTCATCCTGTGACTTGGAGACCAGAATCAGTCAGTATTTTCCTAGCGTTTTTTGGGGGGTTTTTTGCTTGTTATTTTTACAGATGAAATGTCTTTTTAAGGAGGCTGTGCATAAAAATGGGCTTTTGGTGCAAGGGTTTAAAAGTGGTCTTATCGTCATGGCAATCAAGAAACATTCCGTTGGTTGGTGATAAGACCTTTTCCACCAGTATGGCTTTTTTTTTTTTAATATAAATCAGAATATTTTAAAAATGAGTTTTTTTTATAAAATTGTATGTAATTTTTTAAACTCTGTTGATATGTTTATGAAGCTTTATCCACCTCCTTTTATTATTTTTATTAAAAATTGGCCAAGCCCAGTCTTATTCTACCTATGTTGTTGATAAAGCCCTCTCCTCCTTGTTGGAATGAGTAAATCTCCAAGTTTCCAAACTCGGCTGGATTATTCACATCTCCATGGTCTTCTTCCATGTCTGTTGTCCATGGCTTCTTTTTTCTGTCCTGTAGAGCCGGCTGTCGGGCTCCCGAAACAGGATCCTCGCGTTCTTCCGAACCCTTGTTTTTCTTGGCACGGTCCGATCGAAAGACTATTTTAACCGAAATCCTGCAAACCCCTCTCAAGCTTGTCTACTAGATGTTTTATCACTTTGTCTCCTCCTGAAGAACCCCTCCAACGACCCCTTCCAAAAAAAAACCTCCGACTTTATTTTGTTCTCATGAGTTCTGGTCATGAAATGCAAATCCCATTCGTACCCCAGTGAGACAGACAGATCCCAGTTTGAAGACAGAGGGGTTTAAGGGCACTGAAGGGGGTTGTCATGAAACGCGACCTTTTTTGGCAACAAAACGATTGCCCGTAAGCACATTTTTTAATGACAGTTTGAATATTTCCAGAAGGGCTTTTAAGCAAATGATTAAAGGAATATTTTCTCCCTGAATCTTGAGGGAAGTGTTGATATCCCGCTCGCTAAGGTGTACAGACCTTTTTCTCGTACAGCGACGCGTTAAACGGTGTTATTTATAGCATGGGTTAATTTCTACGGTTCATATCAATGTTGCTGTCATAACAGATTAAGGATATCTGTTAAGCTCCATGATCTGTTTTCATGGCAGACATGACACAAAGATGTGAACATGCTACCCGTGTTCCTTCGGTGGATGTATACTTCCAGAGTTATAAATAGTCTTTTTTGGAAACTGTAAAGATAATTCCTCAGCTTTCACGCATGTTTTATTTCATCGGCCCCATTCTCTACGTCGAGGTCCTTCTGGCAGATAGTAGATGAAAGAGCGAGATTGTATATACAGAAGTGCGGCAGGTCTGCTTTCTTAACCGGTACGTTGACGATGTACAAATATTTAACTCAACATTCCGGTCTGGAAACATCAACATTAAACTTACAAATGACTCTAAAACGATAGTAACTATCATTTTCCAACAACATTTTTTTTAAATCTGTAGGCCATGGCTTCTGTGCTGTTGCCTGGCAACCAGTAAGCTATGAGTTGATGGGTGTAAACTAAAGGGAATGGAACAAGGACTACATGTAGTTGCCTGGCAACCTGTAAACAACAAATGGATGGAACTTACATTGCAACCAATCTTAATTGGCTTTCTAGATAATGTATAAAGTACTATTTTAAATATCAAACCCCATTATTTTTTCCTTTTTACTGCAAAAAATCCACATAGCTTTCAGTTTTTTTTTTAATTTTTATAAATATTAATTTTGATATTTTCTATTTTCTTATCAAAAACAGTGAATTGCTTTATTCTTACAACTCTATCTAAATCTGCCAGGGCAGATTAACCCCTTAACAATAAGGTGAATAAACCCACGCCGAGAAAAATGTCCTTGCCGGTTCGGGCCAAAAAGGATGCGTCGAGTAAGGCGAGCCTCTGGCAAGGGGGCATCCACTTTAATTGGAGGGGTTATATTTTGGGACGGCTGTAAATGCCACCATTCACTTTGGTGGACGAAATGAAGAAGAGCGGGGATTATGGAACGTGGAAACGTCGGGCTACGGTTTCAGACGAGAATTCCAGGCATCGGTTGGTTTACCGACCAAAAAATGTTGACTTGGTTGACCTCGTGTAACATAAAGAACAATACATACGCTGCCGTTTCTTAACCCTTTCCATGCCAAATGGCTGATCAATATCCAAAAACATATATTTTTTTGGGGGGGGGTCAACTGTTGAGCTACAAAGGTTGTTACTTTCCTATGGATGGCTATGAATAGGGACTAACTTTTTGTCCTGAGTTAAGCCCCCCCCCACGCCAAGCGTCCCCGGCACGATATGATTAATGCTTGCCGATTGTTGATTTTTTGGGGGTCTAGTCGTTAAACCTGAGATATAGGCATGTGTTTGGGATCCGAGTCCATAAGGTTACAAATGTCCTGGTGGGAATAAACACAATGTCGGGATAGGAAATTGATTAGGTAATGCTGGTTTTGCCACAGGCTGCCACCGGGGCTTAGATTCCAGAAGGTGAACATTGAAACCAAATATCTAAACACATTTTTATACGTGATTTTTCTAAACAGTGTAAAAGTCTCTTTAAATTCCTAAAAAAAAAACCCAAAACAGAAAGTGTCAGCAGCTGATATTTTATAATAAAATTAAACATTTCTGTTTCTCGTTCCAATTAAAAAAACTGTCTCCGTTATTGTTAAAGAAACAGCCGCGGAGTCTCCAAATAGTCTGGGCCGCAGGAGTCTGCGGGAGACGAGGACGGCAGCAATAGGTGCCGACAGTCACAGGGGTTTGGGAGCTTTGCCGGAACCGGGGATCTTTCCATAATGCCGCAATACGAAGCTATAATGAGTATGCATCGTGACATACACCCAACACTGATACGTATTTGAAGCCTCTGTTCACGCTTTTATTTTGCTGCCAACTGCATTTATTTATTAATATCGTTACAGGACTGGCTGGTGCCGCAGGGCACCACTTGGCGCATGCCCAGAGTATCCCAATATGCGTAGCTTACTGCAAGAAGAAAAAGTCTACCCCAAAACTGACTATGGGTTTAAAACATATCAAAAGTCAAGCTGAGCTTCCTAAATGTTCTAACGCTTCTTCCAAAGGCTTCCGGAATGCTGGGTTTTCCTTTAAATACTTTATTCGAGTGAAAATATGGAGCCACCACCCAAGGTTTGCTAAGAGACGCCATACAATAGCCCGTTCCTCTGAAATGTTTCCATTCCGGTTGTAACATTTGTTTCCGAGCGCGCGGGACACTCTTTGGTTAAAGATTCCACGATTGCCGGAGATGGATGACACTTTTGTCCGTTTCAGGTTCTTTTTGCGCCTTCGAAGGTCCGAATTCTCGCTCAGTGTTATAAATGACAAATCCACGAACGCGGGAAAGAAAAGGAGATAATTTACCCGTCCTTTTTTTTGTGTACCTTGGAGGTTGTTAACACTGCAAATGAAGCAAACACGGCTCGGCTTGATAATGGGGCGGAATAACACAAAGGCAAACGGTGTTTACTTTTTTTCCAAAAATCGCCCGCACAAAGGAAAAGCCGCCTCTGAAAGCCGCCACGCACAATTTGCGATGATTGGCAGCGTTTTGGCGAAACGGAGAGTTCCCAGGGACGCCTGCATCGCTCGGATTTCGAAGGCTTTCAAATCACCCATGGGAACACGGGGTTAACAGGTGCTAACTGCACCTAAGCAAAGAAACCTAAGCAGACCTTTCATGTTCCCCTTTTTTTTCAATAATCCTAAACATAATACAGTACAAACATTGGAGAGACTTATTTTTTCTGCTGCTACGGCAACAAAGCCTTTCAACTTATCAACAGCCTCTTCTTGCCCCATGTGTCTACAGCCCCTAATATAGAAATATAAAGCAAGATTGTGACCCGAGATGGGATCAACACCTCGAAGGCAACAATGTCAAGTTCCAAATGCCTCATTGCTGATGCGACCCTGATAGTTGCAGAATGTGAAGCATGACATGGTTACGGGGAAATGGGGCATGAAAATATACAATAATTATATATATATCTATATATCTCATCCTACTATATACTAACCTATATCTATATAACATATATCACTATATATCACCACACACACACACTGAAAAACGTTCAAAGTTTGGCGGTCACTGAGCTGTTCGTTCATGCGAAAACAAGGGACAATTTCTGGCGCTAACGTAATACAAAAAGGCGTTTTAAATGATTAATTCAGCCTGGGTTTAAACTTAAACTGAATCAGCGAAAACACAACGTGCCATTGAAACCCAGGCGTGCATGCGAGTCGATAAGGGCCATTGGACACCCAGGCATGCATGGAGTGATAAAGCGTCCATTGGAAACAACAAAGAAGTGATGGGAGTGATAAAGGCGCCATCTGCGGCGTGGGAGTGCAGGGCAGTGATAAAGGGCCATGCGACCAACAGGCAGTTGATGGCGAGTGTAAAGGCGCCTTGGCGACACACCAGGAGCTGCATGCGGAGTTGATAACCAAAGGCCAATGGGCACAGGCAGTGATCGGAGTTGATAAGAGGGCCATTGGGATATTATTCAGTGAATCGGCAGTGCATAAGGGCCTCTGTACGCCTATTGAAGAGATTCCATTAAACAAACAGCCGTTTCCAGGCTCTACAATATCACACAACATTAACCCCGACTGCGTGGATTCTGATCTATTACCTTCTAATGGACAAAAATGCGCTTTTCCTTTCAAAAAACACAGGAACGCTTTCAAGTGCGACCCCAAACTTCCCTTGAACGCCAGTGTTATAGCAATATATATATATATAGTCACTTGAGAATAAATCCCGCCGGTTTCCGCGGGTCGCGCGTCCGCATTTTGACCTGGCAGGTGTACAGTATTTTCACCTCCTAGCACGGAAATGAATGGCGGATAATAACCAGGCTGTTATTTATTAATAGAAACGAATCGCTGAACCTTTTACTGAAATACAGTGAAATACGCCGGGGGATTTGGGCTTTAACCGCCGTGTAATCATTAGTGCCAGTAGCACTTAGTAATGCGGCAGCTTAATTAAGACAGAAAGTCCACCGTGGGTATTGGTCTTAGATGAAATAATCCTTCAGGTTTGCTTCGTTTCACAGCCGATGATTCCCGTCCCCTTTGATGTTTGCCTAATAGGATTAAAATGAACTCGTTAAAGCTGAGGTCGCAGGGGAAATCGGTTAACCCTACGTTCTCCCAGATTTAAAGGTGCCGTTCCACTTAACCGTTCCACGTCCGGACGGGTGGCGAGGAGGCCGCGCGGGAGCTTGGACTGAGATCGGTGACAGTGGGGCTGCTAGCCAAGACAGTAAGATAGTCCCTGAAAGCCGTGACTGTACCACGTGAACTGGGATAGTTGGGAGATATGTGGAAGACCTAATGTTTATGTGTTTGATGAGCTTTCGAGCTTAATAGAATTAATAGAAGATATGATTACAAAAAGTTTTCCAGGGAACAAAAAAGGAGAATTTAGGATTTTTTTTTATAATTATTGAATTGTTGCAAATTTGCTGAATCAGCTCATTTTAAGGCAGCTCCTCCAGGCAGCGAAGAATTGGTGGATTTCCCGACCTTGAATAACTTCGTGTCTTGGTGAGATCAGTGCACCTGGTTCAGTTGATTGAATCCATAATTTATCGTCTCAAGAGGCCCCCACTTACGAAATTTCAATTACAGTTTGGTTCCATTCTTTAAAATATTTTGTAGGATCCGGGTTGTCTCCGCTCTGTTAATAAACATCTAGATGTTCTGTTTGCAAACTTAAAAGAGTCACCCAATTTAAACACAACATTTTAGAATTTGTTTAAACCAATTTGGAATTCTGGGTAAACTTTGTATTCTTTGTCAGATACTTTGTGTTCTTTGCCACCAAATGGACCGCCATGAATCCAGTCAACGCCTGTTCTTACCGTGATGGACCCCTTTTCGCCCCTTAATGATGGAGATTTTACCCACCTTGCTTAATTATCGATCAAACATGGACGCTACGGGATTCCAACAGTGGCTTAAACAACAATTTTGTCATCTCCCAAACCCCCCCCCCCCCCCGCAGGAAGGCTTGCATTCTTTTTTTTTCTTCTGCCAATTGTGAAAGGAATGAATGATTTAAAGATATTCGTGGACCCGGGATAAAAAGGGCAAGTATAGACCGGACAGGAAACAGGGAGTGAGATAAAGAGAACATAAAAAGAAGGTGAAAGGAATATAATCCAGAAGAGGAGACAAGATCCACATGTCAAGAGAGAAATTAAGCAGATCAGGTCTTGGCTACAGGCCTACATGAAAGGGAAAGTGCTACACTTCACTCCGTGGTCATGTCACCGAGCATTTAATTACACTTCGAGATGTATCATATAGTACATTGCTCCATGAGGTTCTAGAATGCAATCACTTCGTAGTTGTGAATGTTACTAGCAGGACAACAAAAATGTTCCTTAGGCAGCAACCCTTGGCGGTTCTACCATTAAAAGTTGGGCTGGCGTCACATTGCCAAAGACCCTTCAGGCATTAAACTGTCCAGCCTTACCCATCAAAACCATAAAGCAAAGAATAATCGTCTTATATACTGAGAATTAACCCAAAATCAAGGTTTGTTTTTATGTCCATCTTTTTGAAGATGGAAGACTAGCTCCAGAAAACCATTCAAGGTCGAAGCTTCTAAAACAAGGCAAGAATCCATAACCTTTGTTGTATAAATAATAGTGAATTCATGTTTTTGGAGATTCACTCTGTTCTGCCTATTTTGCCCTTGAACAACCTCAACTTTTTAGCTGCACCGTCTTGCATCAAGGGCCCATTCATAGGCGCTGACTATCTCTGGATATCTTTAATCGGGGCATTGGTTCCGTTGAACAAAAACACACCTGACTTTGTTTGGCATCCATCGCCACTGATGTGTAAAAAGCGTTCCTGTGTTGGCTTAATCCTTGGTTAAAGGGTCATTGATTCTCTTGACAGTTACTCGATCTGTCTCAAGTTAGCTAATTTGTTAATCAGAGCAGAAATCGTTTTGCCGATTCGAGAGAAAAAAAAAATATCTGACATTTAATTGTAATTATTCACCCCTCTATGGTTAAGGAAAATACATGTTATTTACGTAGGATTAATTTCCATTAGACGTTTGGAGATGACATTTAGTGTTATCAACGTTTACAGCTTGTCCTAGTTGGGGTTGTAAGAGTTGACATGAGACTTCCTCACATTGGTGAATTCCAAGATTTTCCTGGGGTTTCCAATGAGACGTGGAACGTGAAATTTAATGATTTCTAAAAGTCTACAAGAACCCAATGTCTCCTCAGTTCTTTGTCTCTCTATGTAGGACAAGACTACAAAAACTTTACATAGAAATGTTATTGTAAAACGTACCCATAGAACACATCGTAGTAACAATGTTACTGATCACGTTTCGGAATTTCTGGTTTTCTGTACCCGTGATCCTTCGAGGAGCCTGAAGAGGCCAATTTTATTTTGTTGGACAATTAATTTTCACGGAAGCAAAGTTTTCTCTTCTACCTCCTGCCTAATTGTCGAGTTTTTCCCCTTCATATCTTGAGACATCGACCTATCTGTTAAAGGCGAGTGAATGCGAGGTTATATCCTCTATGGTGTCATCTAAGTTTTTTTTTTCCTGAAAGGCTGGAAAGCTGCGGATATTCTTCGTTTCTTTGCTTTGTTTAATAAACAGAATGCTTTAAGAAGTTGCATAATATGACATTTCCAAAATATTAGCAATAATATAAGTCACTTTCTGAGCCCTTCGATTTCACTCTAGGGAAGTAATGGGAGTTATCGAGCCCTTGGTAGAAATTAAAAGTCACTTTTTACACTGCTACATTAACCCTGTAATAGGCAGAAGGAATATTGTCCCTCCTTCACTGGGTTAACTCAGGGATGTGCAAGCGCAACATGCTTTTCATATTGTGAATTTTCACGGAAACCTAAAATGTGTTGTAGTTTCCTGGAAAACCCCATGGATTTATAGACGCTCGCGTGTTCATACCCATGTATTTTGTAAACGCCATTGTGCCGATGCGTGTTTAACCATTGTAAGCCGGTGCATAGAAATAAAGTGCGATAGGGAGACTAAATAAACATGGAAGTGTAACGGGATACTACGTTTTTTGCTATTCAATGAGTCCATTATATTTTTTTTTGTATGGCCGGCCAGGTATTTGTGCCTAGTGGAACTTTAGCTTTAAAAGTTTTTTAAAAAAATATTGTGATGTTTCAACCTTTAAATCACGATTAATAATTCTTTAATAAATCACTAATGTAGCATATATAATAATTTAAAAATAAGATAAATCATTGAAGATCCCAGATTTTCATAAAAATAGATTTTCAGGTTTTTTTATCACTAGGGCCACCAAGGGGGGGATTATTTCATTGTTGCCACGTAGGATATATATTTTTTAATCTGTGTCCCTTTTTTCAAAGACGCCCTCTGGTTGTCCTAGGAAACAACCCATTAAATGAGATGCTGATTCCTGGGAGGCCTCCACCTTCTGCCCCCCCCCTTTGAAGCGGAGGCCAAATCCTCTGTCAAATATTAACTTTTAATCATAAATTTACCCACCACTATTTATACAAATCTGGTTTATCGTTAGCTCTCGAAAACCATTCTCTCCCAGTCTTTTTTGACCTGGTCAAACACAACACGCATTACCTTAAAACAACCCGAGCCGCGTCTCGTATCGCCAGGTGAAACCGCCGACCAGGCGGAATCGAGAGAGTCTGAGGACCGGACTCGTTAAGATAACAATCACGACAAGGAGCTCAGGAGGGAAGCTAAAGGCTTTTTAAGACTTGTTGACTTAGCTGCACGTATCTGATGTTTCCATTAGCCTAACAAGCGATTGCAAGCAACGTTTAAAGGTTTAAAGGCAGGAACCAAAGTCTCAACGGGACGGCGGTGGAGGGCGAGCGGCCAAAAGGCCAGTATCATAAAGGACTTGCTTTAGAGCCGGTATCCCAGGATCTGCCTATGCAAGTCGGTCGAAAAAACTACCACCACCACTGCTCGGTGAAGCCATGGCCAGCACCTTCTCGAATGTCTTGACTCTTTGCCCCATTTCATTGGTCGATTTGCTGACCAATCAGAAAGTTACTTTGTTATTGCCCATCCTCGCCCTTATTGTACATGCAAGAGTTGAAGTCACGAGACTTCAGAAGCTATACATTTGATAAATCCCCGCTCATCCTTATGTCGTAGCGGACCAGAGGTGGTCTCATAATTCTACTTTTCGTTATGAACAGCTATTGGGTTAATTTACCTGAGGTCTCAGTAGTCTTCCGCCCGGTGCTGATGTTCTGAAAACAGTCTATTAACCATGTGGCTTATTGTTGATATGATTTATAACAGCTCGGGGGTTAAAAAAGAAGAACTGGATATGCCTTATGAAAGGGGGGGGGAAGCTCCTGAATTAGGTAGTAGAAAGAACGACATACGGTTCAAGCCCCACGACTTAATCCAAAGTCATTTTTGTTTGGGGAGTAAATGTATCCTTTGATTCTTTAGGAAATTATACGGATTATGACTTTTGGAAAGTCGTTTTATTCGGTGTTCGCGGAACAAAACGCATCTCGTTGTCAAGATGAATATTTAATAGCCGTCCAAAGAACTCTGCTCTTTTAATGCGCAGAACATTTCGGAGATACGTTGTAACAGAGAAATCCAGATGTTTCCTGTCTGCGACGTGGAACGGCTGACTCGGGCTTTGCTTTGGTTTGCAAAACACCGGTTTTAATAAGCATCGTTAAGCTACAGCTCTAAACCCCCCCCAAACACGGCTGTTCAAAGCCCCAAAATTTTGGGTTAAAAATAAAAAAATCAGTGCTTTACAGGCTTCTGAAATTTAATTTTTTTTCCCGTTTCCAAAACTCCATCGTACTTCGAATGGAAGACGAATGCATCTGTTGCGGTTAGGTAAGTAAAAATTAACTAGTGTTGTTTGCGTATTTTTGCTGAGCACGTCAAATTAGTCATTTATGCATATAAACTTTTAATGACTAGTTGTTTTTGGGCCGGATTCCAAAAAAGAATTCAAGGATAAACCTATCCCCCCCCCTACAGTGGATTTAAGAAATATAAGTGATATATAAATTTAAGTATTTACTGCAAAGAAAATTATAGCTCATACATAAATTTGGCTAAATCGCTTTTATCTACTCTTTTGAGACGACGACCATGAGGTTTTCCCAGGTTACATATAAACTTTTTGATGTCATATGTGAAAATGCTGAATTTTTACAAAACGTAATTGGAAAAAGGTCTGCTGCAAATAAAAGAGGAGAACTTCCGCATGTTGTAATCTTATTTTGTTTTTGTTATTTGTTATTTGTAGTATATTTGTTGTTGTTGTTTTTTTTTACTTGTTATTGTCAGAGGTGTTATCCTCGTTTCAGAGAGCCAGGCTATGATGTCACAGTGCCTTTTATGGAGTCTGTGTTGGCTCAGAACAGTATGAAAGGGCCAGCTAGGGAGATTATTATTTATTTATTATTATTTATTGTGTTATATAGCACCATCAAATCCCGTAGCGCTGCTAGAAGATCAGAAGTCTCCCTTCTAGCAGGTAAAGGGTTACATTTAGCCAGAGGTCGTGCCTTGCAGCTCATTTAAATGCATTGGGCATTGTAAGCATATGGCTAATATCCCGCTTTGTGATTTTTGGCAGAAGGGTTGAAGTTTTGATTCACATGTGGTCGGTTTTTTTTTTGTTTTTTTTTACTCCTCCCTCTCTTTTTTTTCCTCTGTTTCCAAATCTTATTTCTGCATTTGGTTTGGAAACTGGATCCCAAAAACTACGTCAGCGAACAAACTTTGCTATGGATTTTCCCTATTGTGCGAGCGCCACCTAGTGGGGATTCCTTGTAATAACTAAAAAAAAAAATGCTGAGTTTGATTGATTCTGTACTTTTATCAATGGTTTTGGCTTTGAAGAGAAACATGAACCTCCCTTTAAAGAGACACAAACCTCCCTTACAAATGTGTTTATAGAAACAGACATCCTGAAAAATGAAAAGCAAGAAGGTGCTGGACAGTCCAAGATAGACGGATCATGCTTCGAAGTATGATTTGGCAAGAAGAATGGTAGCAATCAATCAAATAATTTTCCAGTAGTAGGGGAAAACAGTTAAGATATTAAAATACTTGATAATAATAATATTAATATTATTATTAATATTATTATATTTGAAAATATATAATGAATATTTTACATACATAGGACAGTGGCTGAATTTGGCGGTCTACTATTCTATATTTATATATATATGATATTGTATATAATATAAAACAAAAATAATTCCTCTCTTCCCTTAGGACTAGTTAGAATGTCATCCTTTTTTAAACCTCTTGGACTCTTTGTGCCATCCGGTCATCTTTTTCTTTTCTTTTTTTTAGCATTTTTGCTCGCCAGTTTATAAAAAAAATATATCCACACATAAAGCTTCTCTTATTTAAGGAAAGAATTATGCACATTTACTATTTGTTTTATATTTCCATGTGCTCTTAAAACATAGTCATATGTCAGATTGTATGTGGTTATTTTTAATTAGTATGGGGGAGATCTTTTTTTCTTTTATTTAAATTGGAGACTGGAAATACTCCTTCATATAGGAGAAATAATGACTTCAATGACCTAAAATCTTAGGTTTTTAACCCAGTGTCAACCTTGTGGGTCCTTAGACCTCATCGTAATGACGTCAGTAACTTAGCTGTAAAAGATGGATATTACGTCCCCATCGGTTGATTCGGAATTAGCAATATCTGAGCATGGAGAATCACATGGTGGTATTTATTTGGAAAAATTGTGTTTTTCTAATAAAACCCCCGTGTCCAGTAGATGGCAGCAACGCACCTCAATAAAATAATCATTCTGTCTCTGCCTCCTGCTGCCATCATACTGAATAGAATCATATATTTATAAATATATATATATATTAATATATACTCATTATACCAAAATATACCAAAAAAATTAAAAAACACCCTTAATGATCTCAACATTTTCTAATTAGAATATACAAAATATTTCAATATATACAGTGTAATTTAAAGGACGTTTAACCCATCTGCAGCGCAACCTGAAAAACCACTAAGTTCCTTTGTATTACATGATGATGATGCAATCAGTTTAATCCATTTGTTGTTTATTACATTCTTCAGATAATGGATGTTATTTAAGCGATATATTATTCATTGGTTATCTACCTGGCAGCTAAAGGGTTAACGAAGTGTGATTTGGTAACAGCGTCAGGTGTATCATCCAAAAACACGATTATTAAAGAGGCCAGGGACACAAAGTTACCATTTTATCCGCTGTTACAGATCCATTAGACGTCAAATGAATGTTTGATGAGAAGGAATAATCTTATTTGTCACCCTCTGTTTCACATCTTTACTCCCTAATTTCATCTGTTTAATTGGAACATTTGGGTGTTAATGGTTATTATTAGAGAAATATTAATTTTTTTGGTTGACCCTGATCACTGGTAATGAGGCCTGGAATGGAGCGGAAAGGCAGATGGCTCTCCGTGAGGGCCGAGGGGCGTCTCAGCGAGGCTTTATCGTTGGCGAAGCTCAGTAACATCATAATTACACAGTTATATAAAATCCAATTTAGGTTTAAAGGGAAGTTTTATGGTTAAGAAATATCTTTTTTTTTTTTTGGAAAGAACGTCGCTTTGTCCACCCCAGCCTCTCGATCTGTGATCTCCGGAGGTGACCGGTGGTGAGGACCTGGTTGTCCACCTCGACAAACCTGACAAACCCAACAAACATGGTCGTCATCCCGATTCTTCTACTTGGAGCCAAACGTTGGGATGCTGAGTCAGGCCTGGGTGGACCTCTTGATGGATCGCAATCAATTGTATATAGCAAATAGTGGGTGGAAGAGGGTATGGAGAACGTGGGGGCCAAGCAAGTGCCACCTTCATCCTACCCACAGCACGGTACTGGAACATCATATAGACATTTTTGATATTGTAAGCTTCATTGCCTAATGGCAGATCTTGGCCCGTCTTAATCTGTCGATTCTAGTTTTGCCGGACCCTTTGAACGTAGGGACTGTAAGAAGCGCTGCGGAGACTGTTGGCGCTATATAAATAAAATAATATAATAAGAATATTGTTTTCTTATTTATGATTTTAATCTATCTTGTTGGGTTTTTCCAATCCAATTCATGTTGGGAGGAAATCGAGATGGAATCAGATATCTTGTTGTAATTCCCCATGTACCATCCCAACAAAAAATCAGATTTTTTTATCTCAGTTCGTTTCGGGGAAAATCTCAGAACATTTAATTCTAAAAGAAACTTTTAACGTATTCCGTGGCGATAAAACCAGACGCGCGGTTGCTATAAAAGTCTCTTTTTTATGTTGTGCGCCAGCGGACGGATTATAAACCTTTCCCTTTATAAATATGTAAGATGTGGTGCATTTTTTATGGGTCTTCCCGCGAGGTCTCAGTGACCCCGTGCAGGGCCGTTATAAATGACTTTGTTTCTGTTCCATTGGTATGAAAGATTTTGGAAAACTTTCTGCCCATATTCCCTATTTTTTACCCCCCCCAATTTTTTTACCAGTAATAATATGACAGATAGGGCTGATTATAATATACATGTTTTCCATCTCCTGACTGTGTGAGTGTTCATTGTTAACATAGAATCTACCGGCAGATCGGCCCCATTCGGCCCCCATCTGGTCCCCCGTTTCTACTGCTGTAAAGACTCAAACCTTAATCAGTCATTGGTCTCGTCTTAGATTCAGGAGCCGTATGTCTATCCCATGCATGTTTAAATCCCCTCGCTGTATTACCCTCTACCACCTCTGCTGGGAGGCTGTTATACTTATCTACCACCCTCTCCGTAGCATTCCAGCTCTGGCCCTCTAGTTTTAGAATATGGCCTCTTGGTGTAAAGTTTCTCCTTCTTTCAAATAAACTTCCCTCCTACACTGTCGTAAATCCCTTTTTAATTTCCTAAATCCAATTTCTCTGGCTGCCAGTTCTCGATATACGGAACATTTGGAGAGTATAAAAAGTTGATGTATCTGTAAGGTTGATTGCGGCATCTGTTCCATACGGGCAAAAAGAGACACTTTTGGGTTTTTTTGCGGCTTTGTGCTTTATTGTTTACTGTTTATGTAACAAAGAGAAATAATTTCCAGAACTTTAGTACAAAAATGAATAAAAAATATATATAAACCAATTCCCTGCTGTTTCTATACACATTATCGGGGCTTTTAGGGCTGTAGAACCCTGCGATCCCGGTATTATGAACTCGTTAAACGTTTTCTATCTCATTAATATGAACCCGATGAATACACTAACGCTCCTCGGTTATTAAAACGATATTATACGAGGGAATCAATGTGTCGTGAGCGTAATATTGATTTTACTCTCTACGAGGAGTGTTATTACGCAGAGATCGGTTAATATGCAGACAGACCAACGGCCATGAAAGTGCGTTCCCGTCAGTGTTATTATTCGTCGGCGATCAGTGTTAAAGTGACAGTTTAACTGCTGAAGATATTGTGCGGCGGGTGAAGAAACAACCGTTCAGAGATGGAGACCCGACCCCCCGTCTTACAGAAGAATTATTGATTTACATGAAACCAACAAAGACCGGCCCATATTATATACCCTACCGTCCAAAAGTTTGGGGCCACTTAGAAATGTCCTTGTTTCTGGAACAAAAGCACATTTTATCCAATAAATAACATGAAATGGATCAGAAATCCAGCGCAGACGGGGTTAACTCCTGTGTTCCAATGGCCCTTTATAACTCCCATCACTCCTGCGTTCCAACGGTCCACATCTTTATGACACACTACCATCACTCCGTGTTCTCAATGGCCCTTTAATATCCCATCACGCCCGTGTTCAATGGCCCTTTATCACTCCATCACTCCTGTGTTCCAGTGGCCTTTTATCACTCCATCACTCCTGCGTTCTAAAGCTTTATCACTCACCCATCACGTCCTGTGTCGCCAATGGCCTTTATCACTCCACATCACTCTGTGTCCAAATGGCCCTTTATCACTCCATCACTCCTGTGTCCCAATGGCCCTTTATCACTCCCATACTTTATGTATTACATCACACCACTCGCCGTCCCCTTTAAATGAAGAGACCTTCAAGGAAACGTCCCTTCTGTGATGTCAGAGGCAGAGCAGTGCTGAGGGAACAAATTAAGAGGCACCGCTGAACAAGAATCTACACAAAACAGCGCTTTGTTTTGAAACAGAAATACGTTTATTTATTTTTTAGCCCAAAATGTGTTATTTTCAATGTTTTATGTAAAATATCTTCTGACATCATCTTCATTTCCGTCTGTTCCCTTGTGCTCTACGAGAGCCGTCTGATCCATTTATCGTTACGACCACACTTTAAAGCGAGATACGACATCTGTCTGTCTGCGACACATCCCCATTAAATGCCGTCGTTACCATACGAGATAAATAAGATTTAATGGCGGTTGGGTGGGCCTTGGCAGGACGTACGGGGTCTCTCTCCCAGTATATACCGGTGTTCACCATAACCTGGTGGCGCTTCCAAGACCCGAGCGGCAGTTTTACCATGGAGGAGGGTGATTTTAAAGTAGGGGGGCAGATGGCCTTGTAAAACTTGGTGCAATTTTCCGCTTTGCTCTCAAATCATTAGAAGAAGACAAAGAGGACTATTTATCATTTATCATCGTCCCAGCTGCGGGTGCGTTGTGGGAACAGCCCCGATTCCAATGATCTTTACAAACTATGAGATTTTGTGAAACAAATTATATAGATTATTGAACGACACGATATGGAAATATTCAGTTTTGTAATATTTTATCATTATTTTAATGATTATTTTAATTTTCTCTCCATATGGTGATGTCATACGTTGGAAGTCGCTTGCGTGTGGTTCTGATATCTTTATTCTTTATGTATGATGCCGTTGTGATAACGCCGAGGCGGTGCGGGATGTGAGGTCAAAGTATTTCCAGGTCGGTACTCATGCCTCGTCTTCCCAATTGTATCTTAAGACAGAAAACATGCTTATGGCCCTGGAAAAACACCCTAAGCTTCTCTTGAAGGCGCTTCCTCAGATACCCCGGGGTTCACAAAATTCCGCTAGAACTACGGTAGGGGAGATAATCCCCGGACCAGGTATTAAATCCCACCAGTTGTTGATGATCCAGTTGATTCTTTATCATTGAAGCCCGTTCTTGTCGTGCCATCTCAATGACTTCCATTAGATCCCGAGGACTGAGATGGCCAAGGTTTTGGTGGCCTCTCCAACCAGTCCTGGTTAAACCACCCATAACCTAGTACTAAGGTATGGACCAGTATCTTCTTGAGTAAAAAAACCTTGAAAACCCAATCCCGTTATGTGTTTGTCTCGTGCTCAGCCGGAGTGACCTTCCATGAAAGCAGAAGGTCCATCATTAATGTCCTCCTCGCCTTCAGCCTTGTGCAGTATGGTAACTTCATATAATCCATGCACTTAACATAAATGAAGTTCAAATTGCAAAGAAATTGCAGTCTGATAGATTTTGAATCTTCCCTCAACCTCTTATATTTCTATAAAAAAAAATGACAATTGGAATAACAATTACCTTTTATTACGTTCAAGGAATGTTGCTTTATTATGTGTTCTCAGCCGTAGTAAAATATAGATATTTAATGAATATAATTCATCCCGCGATTGTTTTAATGACACGCTGTAATTACACATCTTCGTAGGGGGTATAATTGTATTTGCGTATTGAGCTTTTTTTTTTGTCAGTTAAGCATTTTCTCCATAATAAGCTGGAACAAAATAAATTAATGTATTTTTTCATTTTTATCCTTTTTATTAAATCTGTCAACGGTTATTTCTCTCTCCCGTAGTACATGTTGTTTAGACGCAGAAGAGATCGTAATTTACACTTTTTTTACATCTAATGAGAAGAAAGAATAAACCCGGTTTACTTCCATGAGCAGTTAAAGGTAGAAATTCAATTTGTAATATTTATTAAAGGGATAAAATATCATTAAATAATTATAAACTGTAGCACCTGGCATGATTAGAGCGAGACTTTTAGAAATCATTAATAAAGTGCGTTTAATATAATATATTAGAACCAAGAATGCCTAAAACTGTCGAGGACATCAACATTAAACGCTTCATCAGAGAGAATACCTGGGAAAAATATATATTGTTATTATTATTATTTATTGTTTTATATATAGCGCCGTCATACTCCACAGTGCTGTATATTGGATTGGAAAGAGAAATAAAATTGCCCTATTAGGATCAAACCTCCTTTTGATATATCCTATAGAAGTATTTGAGAGCCTATGAAGGATTGTTGTTCAACTTTCTACAATGTGACAGTGCTACATTTATAGTTTTCCTTGTGGACCGCCGTCTACCTTATAAAAGAAATAATTACTAATTTAATATTTTTTTCTGATTTTTTTTTTATATTAAAGTAGGATTCTAGATATTTAGTGAAATTGTTTCATGTTATTTAAATCAATTGGAATTACAACAACTTTCATCACAAATACACCGAAAATAGATGAGATTATCTGGACTCTCACCCAGATCAAGCAATATTTGTCTTCGGATAGATCTGCAACAATCACAAGCTTGGGGTCCTCGTTGCGGTTACATTGTTACCGTCTTAATGGAACTATTAAACCTCTATAATGAAGATTGAAGGTTTAATAATGACAAGTGTTACAGATCTGTATTTAATCGTTACTAAATTAATTTGGGCCGTTTTGAGCCACGTGCCCGGGCCGGCGGAAAAGAAGACCCGAAGAATGAAAGCATTGTGTTGTGAGATTGATAAATGGAAGTTTAGTGCGGCAGCGATGAGTTTATTGGATTTATCCGGCTCCGCAGATTAGATTTCCATTGTCACAGCCATATGCGTTTAGGGCCTGAGGAAGGTCATTAGAGGCCGGGCACTGGAGGCCGAGATGGGTTAAAGTGATTTGGAAAGGCCGGTATTGTGGTTAGTCAATTAAAAGGGATGGCAGGGTCTAATGCTTCAGAAAGGCCCGATGCGCAGTGGTCACTCGTACGTTCCCAGGGGCCTATTTAAAATAGACTATAGTCGGCAGCAAGTAAATGTCTACTCCTGCGCCTGAGGCTTTTTAGACCTTTGACTAATGGCTTCGGTGAACAAAGGCCGGGGTAGGCAGCGGGGGGGGGACATTAAAGCAGATTGCACGCTGAGCTGTCAAATGGGGCTGCACCAATATGGCCACTTTCCAGCGGACACCGCGGGTCTTTTCAGGGCAATGGGACATCCCGACCATACCGGACTCGGACACTCTTTCACCTATCAACCCTTTAAATATTCTGTTCGTTCTATTCTAACTGATGACGGACCTGATGAAGCTATAAAGATATTCAGAATGGAGTCACCTGTGTTCAAGCAGGGATTTCAGATGCCATATAGCAGGGAGTAAAGCCCCAACCGGAATGCTCGGATATCATGAGTTCTGAATAGAGTGTGACGTGAGCTCCGTGCTCTGTGACCTCGAGAATCGGCCCACTCAGCCTAGGGACCCTTAAATTGGGGTAAAATCACAACCCACTGGATTAAGTCACTCCCAATGCTTTTTAAATCATTTAAATTAGAATGTAGGGGTTTTCCAGCATTCTAAAAGAAAACTACCCCCCCCTCCAAGACTGTACGTGTATCTGACGGCAGCATTTCAGGAACACTCAGAAAACATGAATGAGACACCAAATGTATCTGTGTTTTTTTTGTTATTTCGTTGCTTTATTCGCGGTTGAGACGGAGGTAATACGTTCCAGAGCCTCACACGCTTCGGCTTAAATCAATGTTCAGTCGATGAATCCATAGCCCGAGGAAAACGCTCCGGTTGATAAATGGTTAATGTCAGACAACGTGACAGCTATTGTGACTGCCATCAGCAGCCAGAGCCCAAACCTTAATTGTCCAAAACGGCATGAATTTTTTAAAAAAATCAAGCAATGAAGGAGAACTTTTAGAATTATTATTATTTTATTATCTTATTTAATATAAAGATAATTGTACTATTTAAATGATTTTTTTTTAAATCTTGTTAAAATGATGTATAAAGTTGTAATTTTATTTTTTTGGATGTGGCTTTGCTGCTTTTGAGAAAATCCGTGTTAAGAAACAATCTTTTTGTGCAGGGAAGCCCTACATTCAGCCTATTATCGATTGTGGTTTCAAGATTGATGTCATAAAGTCCTCTTACATCACAGCTAGAAAGATGTGCCCAGAATTCATGGGAAAAATAGACTGACGCACAAATGTTAACGTGGAAAAAATATTAGAAACTCGAGATTGTTTTAAAGCGTGATCTCTTAGCAGTTTAAATAATGGGAACAGGGGCATCAACTAGGCCTAGGGGCAGCCCGGAGAATCAAGTCGGGACAGAGGGGCCGATGGGTTTCGGTTGTGAATCCCAATGCCCTAGCGCTGCGTGTCCTTAAGAAGTGGAGTGTCGGGATATGATGTCATATCCTGACATCAAACAGTATGGACGGTGGCACGGAGGGGGTGGCTGACGGCACTGCACTGGGTTAGCCATAGAGGAGGGCCGAAAGGTAAATACGCCACCGGCAGGGAAAATCTCCAGCTCACTGGTGTGGGTTTGAATTACTTTGAGCAAATTTCGGGTAAATTCCCCGCTTTCCATAGGAGCCCCGTCCTCTGCTGTCTGAGCGCGATACCGGCTTTGTTTAGAGGCGCATGTTTATTGAGAGAAAAATCCTCCTAAAACATCTAATGTAATTATATCCTGATAGTCGTTAGGGACAAGAAAATGCCAGAACAAACCGTATCGTCAATGACAGCTATAGACAAAATACCCCCCCCCCGGCGCGTCTTTCAGTAAAATGTCAGTTAGGGAGATCTGTTCCGCAGCTTGTAGGTATATCTTACCAAATATTTATCGTGTCGACCCCAAGAGAGGGAATTGCAGCTCGACGTGGATGTAAAAAGCGGAGGAACCTTGGATGTTGGAGAATAACTCCCAGCAGAGCCTGTCTGAGAGTGATGGGAGCTGCATCACAAATGCCTCTGGCAGCAGAAGAGTTAAGTATTCCGGGACGCACGTGTTTAAAAGACATGTTAGTCCTGGGGTAATAACGCCGCCGCCGCTCTCCCCCACCCTGTACATTTCTCACTCCATTATGAGGTTTTGCGTTAACGCCGAACGAGCTCAGCTTGGTAATTGTTGTTGTTTGTTTTTTTCTCTTCCTCGCGGCTCGTAGCGCGATATTCTCTGATTGCCGCCGTTATCGCTCTACTCCGCGGTGCGGCGGGGCTGCGCGTGGTAAAAAAAAAAAAAAGCTGTTTTAAATTGACGTGTTAAAAAAAATCAATAAACAACTAAATTGATGAAAAACACTTTCATGAGAATATTTGAGTCCCTTTACAGAAACAGAATTGATTTGCGGATCGGAGCGGCTCGGCCAACCGATTTATGATTATTATGATTTATTTAGTAAAAAGCCAATTATGAGCGATCTGTCGGTCTAGAACTAAGAACAGGACTCTGAAGTTCAGGAGTGTAATAACCCCCCGAAGATTAGTCTGGCCCTTCACTTTCTATATTATTGGGATAAATAGTTAAATTGGGCTTGTAAAGTATTATTTTCAAACTTTAAAGGCTTATCAGTGGTGGTTTTTGTACCTAAGCTCCTGGGAGCCCTTAATTTTTGTTCCCGAAGCCAAGCTCAGTATTTGTCAATCGTTCAGGCCGACAAAGATTCACCAACTGGGAAAGAAAGGATCCAGCCAGGATGTAAATGCTGCCTGAAACCATTGTTGCTCTATACACCCCTAGTGGTTGTTTGTGGAATTGCAAATGACGCTCACACTAAATCTTCACATATGGCATATCGCTTCCCGGCCCAAAACATTGAGTTGATGCCTCTTGTTTCTCCTTGCTGAGGCTGATGGGGGTATTCTCCGCTCTCTGCCATTCCCACAATTAAGTGCTGAACCCCCTATATTTTGTGGCATATACATAACATATAACTACACAATAATATACAATAATGATGATTAATAACGATAACCTACCCTGGTCAGTGCTGCAGAATAGGATATCTCTATAAATAAAAATAATAATAAAGATAATATCATAATAATAATATTATTATTATTAATTATGTATTATTATTATTATTTATATTATATTATATTTATTATTATTATCCATCCATAATACCCATAGATTCTGCTGTATAAAATGTCTTAGATGAGAATACCCCTTAGTAGGAGATGCCCCATTTTTTTTTTTATGTTTAGTGATGTTCTGGTCTGAAGCGTTCAATAGTCTTAGAACGGATCGGATTTCTTGAACGACATCACTAAATCCACTCAAATCTTCTTATCTCCTGTGTTCAGCGTTTAAAGCCACCCTGATACCTGTCAAAATGTACCGGCGCGTACGACATCATTAAACAAAGCGACAACGGCGGGACGGCGGGCTAATGGATCGTCACCCCGCCGCTCTACCGGGATATTCCGCGATCGTTAGTTCTTATACCCCGTTACAATGTAAAATCATTTCGATATTATCATTTATTGCTTGTCGATTGTCAATTCACGATATTTTATCTCGTCTTGATTTCATTCTCTAAAGCAGAATTCCCACCATATTGGGTTTTTTGCAACTTTTTTTAATCTCTCCGATACAATGTTACCATTTTTTTCTCTATAAGATATAGATTTCGCGATTGGATACAAGCTTTAAGGAATATGAATCTAAGACGAGACCAACGCCTGATTAAGGTCTCTGTCTTTACAGCAGGAAAAAAACAGGCAGTCCAGAGGGGGCCGAATGGGGCCGATCTGCCGGCAGGTCTACATTTCTATGAAGGAGGGTTTTTGCAAAGGATCAAGTAACTACCTTATTTTGTTGAATTCGAAGGAAGTTCATTCCTGCCCCTTTGCCGAATACACAATATATTTCCCTGCATCTCATTCGCTAGCCACCTCTGAAGAAGCCACAATGGCAAAACGCGTTGGGTGCACAGCATCTGATATCTTTAATTTGAATCACTGAATGAACTAATAGCGATATTTTATGTATATTTTATGATAATACATGCGCATAATCAGTGATTTCAGCAGGGTATCTGGAGCTTGGGCGAGGGAATGAACGCACCCCATGACCCCATCCCTTCACAATCAGTCTCATGTGAATGTGAAGGCCACTCACCATCATAAAATACGAAGTGTCCTTTCTAGTATTAGATCTGTTGTTTTATTCTTAGCAGTGTAATCGCATATAAAACAACACATGTTAACAAGTTTCTATGGCAGCAACCTATCAGTGCCTGCATTTGTGTCACATGACAATTAAGCATTCCCTGAACATTTACGAATAAGGCAATTTTTTTACATGACGCAAGAATTATTTCTGAAAAGGGTTCGGGCGTTGAAAATTTACGAGCAATGAGGTTTCCGATGCTGCATTTAGTTATAAAAGTGAAATTGGACGGTGTAAATGGAACACTTAACAAGTGTCACAACAAAGCGCTTACACTCACAACAAGTCATTTAAGCATACGACGGCCGTTAACGGCTGCCTCGCGCCTAAAAGGCTTCATCTGGCAGTCGGAGAGCGGGTTAATGTGTCTGTCAATGAAGGAGTTAATAACCGCGTATCAATTAGCGAGGGGTTTTCGCAGCTTTATGGAGGGCAGTAAAACGCCGGCTCTCCTCCACCTGCTACAGGCGGACCATTGTGTTTTGATTACTCAGACTGATTCTTAATTACACTTAATTACGCTCACATCCGGAAGGTGCCGGCTCACCGCCAAACGCGTGAATATTTCATCACCGTCGCTGTGTGTTTTTTTATTTTGGGGGAGGTAATCATGTAATATTTATTTTTAACCGTTTTTTTTCATTTTTGCTTGTTTTCAATATTCTTTAACCTGCTAAGTGCCACCCGTAGACAAACACCTTGCCTGCGGGAAACAATAGAATGGCAAAGTCATAATCACACAGTCTGACCCTCTGACTAATGAAAGTCTATGGAGGGACGGACTTCATTAGCATTGCCATAAAGCATCAGCTCAGTGTGGTGTTTGAGCCGGGAAATCACCCCGTCATACATTTAATTACTCTATACATCACTGGGTTTACGCTCAGGGAGAAAATAAATATTTTTATTCCATGGAATTGTCTCCTAAAGTATAGTTTTAACCCCATTTTAAACACACTTTAGAAAGTGTTGGCGTTGCGCATGGTTTAAATATCTGTCATCTGTTTTTCCAGCTCCCAGCAGAGAGGGTCGCGGAGATGTTTGAGTTGGACGAGAGCGCTTTCTCTGCTGAGTGTTAGTGTTGGTGTTGGATGGTGATAAAAAGCTATAAACTATGTAACAAAATGGAAAAGATTAAAGAGAATGAATGTGCCGGAGGGCGATAACCAGCAGGCCTTCCAGCCTCGCTCCGCAGTGACACCATTTATTTTTATTTGACGTTGTAATAAATGCTTCCCCGCGGTCCGGCTCTAAACCTTAATCTAGTGGCAGGTTAATGGACGCTGTAAAGCAGTGCTCTGATTGGCTAGCTATTATCATCCGCCATGTCGTTTGGCCAGTGGACTGCGCAACTCTACAGAGAACTTATCAATAACGCTAGACATTTTATTTTACCGAAACACCAATGGGATGGAATAACCGCAACGGCAAACGTCAGTAAATGATTAATGGGAAGTCACGGAATCACAACGCCGGTTATTTGGTGTCCACGATGGACGGCTCGTCAAAGCCTTCGAAACCAGTTTCTATCAGAACTTCTCTGTATTGGATCCCAGGTACCGAGTCTTTTTTGTGTTCCATCCTTTCCTGAAAGGAGACCCTTTCCTTAGGACAGGAGGGTCTGCGGGGATCCAGGAGTTTGTTTATGGAGGGCTGGGTTGTCCTTAGAAGACCTCAGGGTCCGGGGTCCTGAGAATCCTTTGAATCTGAGAATTTAGATTAGGATTTATATGAAAAAAGTGCTCCAGAATAGTAAATTCTCCTAAAATGTTAGAAAGCTTTTTTCATGGGGATTTAGTTTGTTTTATCGACGATGCCGCCGCTATTACCCAAGCCTAGCGAGTAAATCAGTCCATCTGTACTTAAGGTGGTCCTGAAAATTCCCAACTTGTTGAGAAACCCAACTCTGAGGACAAATTTTGTACTTATGAGAAAATGTTTTCTTCAGGCACCGGAGGGATTAACTTTTTGTATGGCTGTCCACCTGAGTCTTCGACGATTTGTTCCCCAATCCGAAGGGAAAGATACAATAATAATTGGGCGGCTTTTGGAGCCTCGCCGAGAGAATTCGTTATTTTCGATGTTTCCTTCCATCTCACCTCCCTATATTTTCGTGCCAAATTTCCAAAATGTTAGTTTGTCAACGGGGGCTTTCGCTCGGCTGTTTGCAGCCTCACAGATGGACTTGTTTGACAAACGTACGAAGCCAGCTGAGGGTTTACAGAAATTTAGTCTTTTTTTTATGTCTCTTAACCATTTAACTTCCTACAGTAACAATAGTGACCCAAATCTAACATTTCTCCATATGCGGTTATTTGCCTCTTTGATAAACGTAAAACAAAAAGATTCAGTATCAAATGTATCAGAAATTCTAAAAAGGTGTATTTCAAACACATATTTCTAAAAAAAAATCTGATTCGTATTTGCAGTTTGTGAGTAAAGTTTGCTTTGTTTCCTCTGAAAGGGGGAAGCAGATATTCCTTGCACTCTGTACTTCCTGCGGAATATTACCATAAGTGTATTACGAG
>VKOC01000004.1:35863273-35880934 GCA_009364415.1 Spea multiplicata
TGCATGATAATCTAGTTGGGATTAGTCTTTCTTCATGATTTTATGTGGCAAGTTATGTACATTGGGGCTTTTTTCATCTTATTTTACTCAAGAGATTCCCCAGAGTAAGGCTTGTGGTGGTCCTTAAGCAGAGCCAATGCTCAAGGTCAGATATATAAGAGATATTCTCAGTCCTACACTTGCTTAAGTATATAAACTCTTGTGTGTTGATAAGCTGCAACAACCTTTAGGAGTCTCAAGGCACAGACTCGGGTTATGGCCACATATGTGTGACCCCTGTAGATATTCTCTTTTACTGTAAAGGTACCTGTGTGCATGATGTCACTCTGTGTAATAACCTTTTATTTTAATCTTTCCTAGTGCCAACAGATGCTCCTTCAGGAGTCTCAGTCTCTTTGCTTTCAGCTTCTGAAGTATCGGTTACTTGGCACCCAGTTTATGTGCAGTCTGTTGAGGGTTATCAGGTGAGTATAACACATCTAACATTTTTTTTCTAGTTACTCATAAGTAATATATAAGTAAATAACTTAAACATTATGATGTATACAATATCTTAAAATAAATCTGTATTGTTTGCTGGCTTTGCTATCCCTTTAAATTATTGTAATGCAAAAACCCAAACACCAACCTATGTCACCCTTGGATTTTACCCATGCTGTCACTATTGTATGGAATGCAATACCTTGACCTGTCAGATTCCCCCATAATTATTTTAATATTAAATACTCACCTGTTCAGAGAGACATACATTTTATACTCTTAATACCCCACATGGTGCATACTTTAAAGAAACATTCTGTTCCCTCCACCTTTGATATCTCCAGGCCACTGACTACTGCATGTGACCTTCACTATAATCAAACTGCCCTCTTCTCATTCTCTACCAGTGTGTCTTAATGTGTGTTAATGTTATTTTCAGTTTTGCATGTCATAAATATTCTTTATGCAATATGTACTATTAATAAGGCAAATCTGATGCTCATTGAGAAACCGATAGAGGCTAAAAAAAGCTCTTATCTGGTGTCAAATTCTGTAATTCGCTGTTTCTCTACAGGTTCTTTACTGGCGAATTCAAGACAACAAAGTAGCTGCACATCGAGTCCAAGTTAAGGCATCGGAGTATACAATCAGGCTTGAGGGCTTATTGCCTGATACAGCCTACAACCTGGAAGTCAGTGCATTTAATAGTGCAGGATATGGACCTCCAAGTGACACTCATAGGTTCACAACAAGAAAAGCACGTAAGTGGAGATCAGCAGACTGAACCATTTATAAGCTGTTAGTACTAATAAATCATTATCAAATCTTGATGCTTTATGAATTTGAATTGTGAGTTGAGTGGGTAATACTTTGGGTCACATGGAATGTTAATATTACACCCTCTGTCACTAAAAGTCATGATTAAGTTCAGCTTCCGCCCACTTAATCGGCTGCTGCTGCTCACATTCATTTCAGTGGGAGCTTTTCTTCCATTTACTTTAATAGAATTGCTACTATGCATGTTATAGAAACATACTTAACTATGCCCTGGGCTTTAAGAAAGGCAGCCAAAGGGAGGAGAAAAAAGTAGACCGAGGTTTCATTTTCTAACTGTAATTTAGTATAAGCGAAAACAATGTCACAAATTAAAAACTAAAAAAATGACCATTTCCTAAATGTTTATCCTTTTTGTGTTTATGTAATCCATTCAGCTCCGAGTCAGGTTCCGACGATTACCAGTGTGGTGAGATCTGGCTCACATTATATTATTTCTTGGGGCCATGTGAGTTCTTTATCCAATGAATCACCTGTTACAGGCTACAAAGTAAGTACCTTTTAAGGCAAAAGTATTTCCCAGAATGAGTTTTCATACAATGAAACATACCCAAGAACAAAAATCCACATCACTTCAAATATCTCCTCTCTTTTTACACTGTCTTCATAACTCCCCAACTACCAACAACTTGGCTTTGGGGTTTATTCACTAAAGAAGGAATTGGCAAAAGAGGGGAATTGCAGGTTCATTCCACTGACTTCACTTTACAACATGAAGGACAACCCAAAGAATACTTTGGATAACCCTGTATAAAACATATTTAAATTTGTGAGATTCTTTCAAAGTCACTGATTATACAGATACATTTGCCAGGGATATCCCCTTTGTAAGGCATAGCGAATTCAGTAAACCACAACTGTCCTGAAAAATGTGCTCCCCAACTCTTACATTAGTGAATATACCCACAAATGTCATCCTCTTCTGACTGCCATTTTCGTTCTTGCCTAATTTTGCAATTGGTTGAAAAGGTCGAACTGAAACAGTGTTAGGTGCACTAAAGCATACGTAATACAATTATGAACATGTTTTTCCATATGTGCCAAATTGTGTAAATATTATAATTTTAACATGTTAATGCTTAGAATTATTAAATCCATACATCATGTACCAGATTTCAAAAAGAGCCATGCATATAATACATCTCCAATCTCTAAGGTTCTTTACAGGCCAGACGGACAAATAGAAGGTAAATTATATTCAACTGGAAACCATTATGTACAAGTGCCTGCCCCAAAAGATGGAGAATACATTGTTGAGGTTCGAGCAAGCAGTGAAGGAGGAGATGGAGCAGTTGCTTTTATAAAGCTGTCTAGTAAGCGATTTAGTTGTTATTTGCATGTTAATTTGCCAGTAATTGTTTGAATCTAGGAAACAGTGTGCATATATAGGATACAATGCCAGAAAAAAATGTAGCAAGTTGTGAAAAAAATTCCAAAAACAGTGGAGATCATGGAAAAAATGACTCCAGTATGCATTTAACAAGAAAAACAGGCCTGGAGTGCTCCCTTAGACTGGTTGTTTAGATAGATTGCTCAATCTATTAATTTCACTTTGTTGAATGTATTCGTAATCATAGTCTTACAGTTGATGTAAAAATGTGTCTGGCCAAAGATGCTTTGTAATGCAGCCCTGGCTACACAAATCTGTTCCTTACATCCTCTGTGTTTTTGTGTTAAGCACGTATGCCATGTTCACAGTTATGGTTTAGTAGAGCAGCACTATGTCAGCTTCTGTAATATCAAAAACAAGTCATAAATAGTTATAGAGGAACAGTGTAGGTTGTCTTTTCTTGTATTATTACATTGTGACATTGTGAAACCTGGCTACAAAAATACGCCTGGCTGCAGTCCAACCTTAATGAGCACCCTGTGCATTTTGTAACTCTGACCATATGCATGTGCTTTACAGCTTACTGTTCTATATTTAGACACCCAGAACATTGGAAAACTATGCTTGTCCAAAGTGGCCGTGTATTGAAAACCAAACTCTGAATTAGATTTCTACATTTGTCTCAATAGTAAAAACAACCCTCATACAAACGCAAGGACACAATCATATACTTGGCTTATTCTGTTGATGTTTATTCATTTAGATAGCTTTTATTAAAATCTCAATTTTACTAATTAGATAACAATAACTCACTTCTAACTGTATTAAATGTGACTGAACCACACAATTTTGGCAGATACCTACCACCTTAGGCAAAACCTAATTTTGCCGCACTGATTTTTGTCCTGACCCATATACCCTTAACCCCTTGGCTGCTAAGCCATTTCCCACCCTGGTGCTAAGCTGGTTTTCGGCATTTTGGTGCATCTCACGTTTAAACGTGTTTCAAAGTCAATTTCTTGGGAATAAACTATACAAACCATATATTGTTTTTTTCAGCACACCCTGCAGATTCCAAATATACCATTTTTATATGTGTATGTCTCATTAGGTTTGCAAACTACAGCCAAAAATGGGGAAAAAAGTGTAATTTTTCACTTCCAACTCAATAAAAACTAGTTTGTAATGTTATTTTTCTAAACCCTAATATCAAAAGCTGTGTTGCTAAATATTTGTAGTAGGTAACCGGTCTAAAATAAACAGACATTGAGAACAGTAGACTGTGTTTTGCTAATATTTTATTGCTAAAAGTTAAATTTATTCGACTATCTCAAAAGACATCTTTAAATTTAATGCATGGCCGCCGTCAATTAAACAGCTTTAGCTGCCCGGGATGTTAAAATATGCCACAAAAACTATATATTTTTAGAAACTACACCCCCAGCCGCAGCAAATGAGGTCTTATTTGTATTTGTATCACATATCTGCCGTGCACAACAAATAAGTGAATATCACACTAAAGAAAAATAAAAAAAAAATTAAATTAAAAGCGACAAGTTCATTTATGTCTTGCGCACTCCAGGTTTGTCCTAGAAACACATGCAGCCCCTCATTTGATGCGCCAAGGGGTGTAGTTTCTGAAAAGATATATTTTATGTACCATAATTTAACTTCCCAGCTGCCTAGAGCTGTCTAATTGCAGCCATCGCCCCTAAATGTTTTAAGACAATTTTTTAACAAGATTCTCCAATCTGCCATATCTGAAGTTAAGGTGGTCTAGACATCTGGGAAGTTAAATTAGGGTACATAAAGTACACATTTCAAGAAACTACACCCCTTGGAGCTTCAAATGAGGGGTTACATGTATTTCTAGGACAAAAGTTGAGTTCACAAATAATGATGGAATGTGTCGCTTTGGCTAGAAAATGTTTTTTCTAACCATAGCGACATGTTCATTTGTGTCTTGCGCACTCCAGGTTTGTACAAGAAACACATGCAGCCCCTCATTTGATGCGCCGAGGGGTGTAGTTTTTGAAAATATGTACTTTTTATGCCATAATTTAACTTCTTACGTGAGCAGTAATGCCACGTCAAGGCTACAACCCTAATTACTGACCATTCACACGCTTTTCATATCTCCATTCACTCGCAGAAGCACACACCATACTATCCGTACATTCACTCACAGAAGCACACTCACCATTCTTTCCCCTTACAATCCCAAAGAAATGATCGTAAAGGGAGAAAAAAAAATCACTTTTACAGCAAAAATAAGTTTTGCAGTAAAAATGCAAGGGGCTCCAGGGATGACATGGTTAACTTACGTACTACAGGCTAAATGGCTGATTTTAATAATATTTGCAGTTCATCAGGATTTAACCCCATGATCAAAGGGATCATGGGGTTAAAATTTAGTATCGGCCATTTTTAAAAAGGGAATGTGACTTTTTATAGCTATATGATCACTGTGGTAACATTGGCTACCACAGTGATCATTTAGCTAGAATACTTAAACTTTTTTTTTTTTAAAGTTAAACCAGTTTATGTTTAGATAATTTAATTTGGGGGTCTCTAGGCAATTTTGATCTTTATTTATCTGCCTTTAGAGACCCCCAAATCATTTTTTTTACTTTTTTTGTACATTTTTATTTTTTTTACTTAATATTTTTTATTCTTTTTTTACAAGCAGTATACCTTTCCAACGGTATATGTTGGGGGTCTGTAGCTGCTTAGATGCCTGAGATACAGGCATCTAAGCAGCATGCCCCCATACCGCTTTAACTGACAATTGTCAGTTTTAAATAAAGTTGCGCGGTGACGTCATCGCGTCATTACGCGCGACGTCACCGGCCGGATCGGGTGGTCCCAGCGATGCCCTTCAATATGAGGGGCAGATCGCCGGGATAGGTGGTGATGGAGGTCCACAGACCTCCATCAAGGTAGGAGAGTGCTAGTGACGGCATGGTGCCGTCGTTAGCACCTGACTGGGACTGCTAGCGACGGCACCATGCCGTCGTTAGCAGTCAAGGGGTTAAATCTCCTTTAATGGTTGTTACCTTAGCATCTTTTTATGCGCTAATTATCATTCTGATAAATATCCCATCATAACACATAGGAATGCGATATAATGCAGAGGGACATAGGTCTTGTATTGTATGGAGGAACTTGAGTGGCCCGCACAGAGCCCTGACCTTAACCCAGGGGCGTAACTAGAAACTTCAGGGCCCCGGTGCGAGAATCTGTTAAGGGCCCCCCCACCCCCAACCCATCTATCCCTTCTCAAACGATCCCCCTCATCCTCCCAAACCCCCCTTCTCAGGATCTCCCCTCCTTCCTCGCTAACCCCCCTTTCAGGATCTCCCCTCTCCCTCCCTAACCCGACCTTCTCAGGATCTCCTCTTCAATTCCCCTAACCCCACTTCCTCAGGAATCTCCCCCTCTCCTCCCTAACCCCCTTCTCAGGATCTCCTCTCTCATTCCTAACCCCACTCTCAGGATCTCCCCCTCTCCCACCCTAACCCCCCTTCTCAGGATCTCCCCTCTCCCTCCCTAACCCCCCTCTCAGGGATCTCCCCTCTCCCTCCCTAAACCCTTCTCAAGGATTCCCCTCTCCCTCCCTAAACCCCCCTTCTCAGAATCTACACCCCCACCGTCCCACTTACCCCGTTCAACTCCTGTGTTGGGAGCGTGAGGCACCCGAGACAAACGCCTCACGCTCCCAACACTGCGCTCTGGGCAGTGCTGAGGCGGCAGCAGCGGCGGGGAACAGCGGAGTCCTGGATTTCTGTCAGTCAGGTGGGCCCAAGAGGTGATGAGCGGTCGTTTTCAGCAACCGCTCGGCACCCCTTGGGCCCCCCTGACTGGCAGAACTCCAGGGCCCGGTCGCAGTTGCGACCCCGGTAGTTCCGCCACTGCCTTAACCTCATTCAACACCTTTGGGATGAAATGGAACAACAATTGCAAGCCAGGCCTTCTCATTCAACATCAGCGCCTGACCTCACAAGTGCTCTTAAGGCTGAATGGGCACAAATTCCCACATACTCCAAAACCTTGTGGAACGCCTTTCTTGAAGAGTGCAGGCTGTTATAGCCACGAAGGGGGTTGGCGCCTCTATGATAATGCCCATGGTTTTGGAATGGGATGTCCAACAAGCTCATATAAGTCTGATGGTCAGGTGTCCACATACTTTAGTTAAGTAATGCCTAAATAATAATGTACGTGTGTGTATAGTAGCTTTCAGAAAAGAAAAATATTCATAGGGCATATTTATTGAATAATGGCTCATAAAATGCAAAGGAGAATAATTGTGTTTTAATTTACTTTTAGGTAACGCAACAGGGATGTTCCCCAGTATTCTCGGGGTGCTGCTACCAATCCTAAGCCTCCTGATGTACATGGAATTCTGAATGTAATCTCTCGTGTCTTGAGTGCATTTGCACGACTTTCACTGCTGCGAAGGCTATGATCAGTTTCTGACCACCACGATACCATCAAACGCCAAAAAGAAAAAAATATATAACTGTATACATAAACATCACCCTACACATTTATTAAGAACTACGAAGAGGACAAAGGCATTGGGAAACTCCTCTGATGAGCAAATTGTTTTCAATTATAGTTAATAATTTTGAACTTGTTCCAATATGCCTTATGAAATGCAAAGCCAATGTGTGACAGTTGCATGATGAAACTGGGCAAGTCACAGTGTTAAAAATTGTAATAACTTACACTGTACAGTAAAAGTAGAGTCACCAGCATTGGTGATTATACTTCAATGAAACATTGTGGAATATATTAGATACCAATGTTGTACTACATCTGTCTGTACCATCCGTTTTGTGTGCCGCATATTTTGAATGACCCCGTCATTAGCGAGTTTCAGACACGCAGTCACATCAAAAACATTGCATTATAGAGAATTGGTCTACGATACTGTAAGACAACATCGTTGTATCTAGAATTTACATTTTAGGTTTAAAATGAAAACCAGAGGCCAACGGTTTCCGCAGCACAAATGGCTACATATTTAAAAATATGTTTAAAGTTTGCACATTAGGCAATATGCTATATCATTATGTAAAGGTGCAATAGATAGCCCACAAATGAATGTAAAGAAAACATTATTAAACATGAAAAGTATCACTGCTCTAAATATTCAGCTGGCAGCATATTCTAAAATGTTTGAGTTACTTACTTGAGCTAATGCTACTACCATTTTAGTTTTTAGTTATCTCTCTAGGTTGGAAACTATAGATTAGCAGTATCTTGCTAGCTTTTTTGAAGTTCAAATTTAAATTAAGATTGCTGAAATAAATGAAGGATTCATTCCTATTTTTAAACTATTTGCTACATTGTCTTCTTATCAGAACATTCCCAAACTTTATACCGTGTGTTCTGTATCCGACAATGGCTTAAACAATAGGATTTTACTTTATTGCTGATTATTGCTGATTTATATGCTTGGACATAATGGAACTATATTACTTTTTTTGCTTATTTGTCACTAGAGACAGTTAAGACTCACAAACAAAAGCTTTCAATGAAGTATGGTATGGTAAATGTTAATGTTGTCGTTGTTCCAGAATTGTTGTGTATCAGTTGATGATGTGGAGACACTTGTCCAGTTGTGGTTTAGTAGCAGAAGTTGTGTTGAATAATACTGGGAGAAAAAAAAAATGGCGAATGACGATGAAACCAACATTCTGAATTGCCGTGGTATGGACACATCCGAAAATAATGAATGTGTTTGTTCTGACTTTGTCTATATCTATTTTTTTCTTTGGACTGTTCAGCCATAACGTTTTTCTAGGTGTGCTACAATAATTTTTGTTTATGTGTGAATGGTCAACCCTCCACAGTGTTATTAAGATGGATCCAGTGATAGTGGAATGGTCCTTTTCATTATTTGGGTTTTTGTTTTAATTAAGATTAGCACAACCTTGTTAGCTGATTGAGTATAGCTATAATATCTGTATAGATGCAATACCATAGAGGTCTTTATTAATATATTATGGAAAAAAAAGAAAAAAGCTCTCATTTTACGGTGTACCCTTGCTTTACTTTTTGTATTCTCTACATACAGAATAATGCTTAGACTGTGCGTTCAAAAAGAATATCAGTTGTAGCATTTTATTGACTTCAGATATTTATCAAAAGGATAGTATGTGCTTTGTGCTTCAACAAGTAACATTAAATATATCATTATATAGCACTATAGATTAACACAACACATTGACAAATATATATACATATACATTATCCCTCTGCAAGTTTATTCAACCTTTTTCACAAAATGTCATTTGTGTACTGACTATTTCTTTTTTAATATATATTTCTTCAAACATTTTTTATTTGCCAAAAAGCATGACAGCCTTTTAATTTAAAACAAAATATATATTAAAAAAATGAAGCAAAACTTAAAAATGATTGCTTGAATAGTACTTAGATACATCTAAAAGCACATTTATTTTCTGAGAAGTAAGGAATAAAGAATAAAAGCATGATTCTTGATCAATTTTACAACATAGAGTTTGACCTGTTATCTAAATTTGCAATTGAGATATTTAAAAACATTCTTTCAGTTTGAAAGCAAAGACTTTATTCTGGTTCATAGTAAGATCATTTTTGTATCTTTTTTTTATTGCACATGTGGTAACATGAATTTTTAGGTTTTTTTTGCTACTTTGGATATTTGTTTCTATGTTGTTTTCCTAAATAAATTAGGCAGGGAATATATAGATATGTCATTACTTTTAAGAGTGAATGTCAATTATCAGTATTACTCACAATGTAACTGCTGGCTTTTACCAATATGTTATATTTTGTTTTTTTAAACACCCAAATAAAAGGCGTTTGACAAACCTTTTTTTATATTTAGAAAAAAGTATTTGACAAAACATATTATTGATGGTCATGTTTTAAATTGTCTTAAAACCTAATCAGGTAACCTTTCAACACAAGAGGACACGATAAATTCATGAACCATTCCAGAAAGATTACTAGGTGGTTTGTACACTGATTTGTGTTTTAGTTGTAGTTCTCCCTGCTCCAAGAGTTAAAGGTCCGTACGAGTGACTCTATTGGTGGTTCGTACGGACCTTTAACTCTTGGAGTGGGGAGACCAGTGGATTTTAAGTCTGTACGACCGACTCTATTGGTCGCCAGCAGGGGGCTCGCCTGCCATCAACCAATGAAGTGCACTTCAGTGGTTGATGGCAGAGGAGGCCCTTGCTGCCGACCAATAGAGTTGCTCATATGGACCTTTAACTCTGGAACGAGGAAACCATGGTCTCCTCAGGCCAAGTTCCGCCGTCAGATGTTTAAAGGTCCATAAGACGACATTAATTGGTCTCTGGCAAGGGCCCTACGCTCTAGCATTATCAATTGGTCCCTACCTGGCCGAAGTTTCGGCAGCAGGAATTTTAAAAGTCGTACAGAGCGACTCTATTGGTGCCAGCAAAGGTGAGATCCGTCTGCCATCAACCAATGAAGTGCAGGTGCCATAAAACCCTGGGCGCAAAGCTGCTTGGGCATAGTGGTGTATCCCTTAAGACCCCATATTATACCCTGTCAAACGGCGGGACCACCTACCTCGCTTGCGCGGTCCGTCCGCAACCGGACCACGATCCCCGTTCGGCGCGGCCTCCTCGCCACCGCCAAGTCTTTGGGTCCCGCCGTTCGCGGGAACTGGTCCAGGCAAGAGGTTTACTCCTGCCCCCGGACCTCCCCGATCATGGCGGCGGCTCTGGCCTCGTGGCAGCACGCTCCCGGCCTCGCGGTCTGTGTGCACGGAGTGCCGTGCACGCGCCGCACTCTTGGAGAGGCGGGGGCGGGGCTTAGCCCCGTTGATGCAACCTCCCTCTCCACAGCCACCAGAGGGAGGGGGAAGGAGATAGACACTGCTCTGTCTCCCTCCACTCAGGTGTAGCAGCAGGGAGGGGACCTAGCCATTAGTGTGGGAGGGGATCAGGTGCTAGGGGTGGATACTTGTTACCTGCCCCTATAAAAGCCCCACAAGCCTCTACCCCAATGCTTCTTTGTTAAGCTTCCTCATAGCGTATAACCTGTGTGTATTCCTTGAATCCCTGGTATTCCTGACTATTTGGCTTTCGTCCCCCGTTTATGCTGTCTGCTGCCTGCCTTGACCTTTGGACCGTGACCCCGACTATTCTCTTGGATTTGCCCCTCTTTGTACTGCGTGTGGTGTTTTAAACCAAATATAAAAATATATCTCAAAAAGGTTCGTCTACATTTAACAGATATTTAATAAGAGACAAAAACACAGTAACATACAATAAATGAGTGACAGCCCAACATACAATGCAACACTTTCCAAGACTAACCTGCAACCTAAAGGTCCAACATAACCCAGCACACCACCGATTACCCCATCCACGCAGGATGGTGGGCAGAGAGAGACTGACTAAGATTTTTCATTCAACAGGCATATTGAATCACTGTAGGTGTGCCCTCGTTAACATATCAAAAGACATGTAATACAGGAAGAGTTCAACTGGCTAAAACATTGACCACAATACTTATGTCACCACACTGCGTACTGGACTTTGTGTAGTGGTGCCTGCGCCACGCTCCGCACCCCCCACCTGACAAAAGTGGTGCCTGCGCCACGCTCCGCACCCCCCACCTGACAAACCCCTTCTACAAAAAAAACAAAACAAAGAAAAAAACGAAAACGAAGAATGTACATGAATATTCGGCCTGAACCGAACACAGGAACGGGCGAATATTTGTGGAATACGAAGATTTTTTCCACACAAACACGAAGAGTTGGCCGGCACCCAAGTCTAGTTTCTATTCCCTCACTTCACTATTCATAACAAAATCCCAACACTGCCCAGCTTTTTCCTGCAAGAAGGCTGAGCTGGGTCTGCATTATGCATAATTTATAATGTAATGCATTTAAGGTTTTATAAAGACAGGAATACCTAAATGCAGTGTGGAACGGTATGGTTGCGGTATGGACACAATAAAAGTTACATAATGCCAAAGTATATACTTTGAACTCCTTACTCCTTTGCATAAAAGCCATGTGGCGGCCCCTACTACAGAAAGATGATATCACATTTTTACGTTTGTCATTAACACCTTTCTTGTTCCTGAGTCAAGATCACTTTAAAATGTTTTACAAGCTTTAAAATGGACAACTGCAGAAATTAAAAAATCTTGGACATAATCATTGCTTCTGTAAATGGGAGACTGTGAAATGTAATGTCTTTAACACAGAAAGTCATGTCAAAAGACATTATATCTTAGCTTTAATAAACCCATCGCCTATAATAAAACATGCTTCAGTAGCTCTTAATAGAATTTCTAGTAGTTATACTTCACAAAGATTTCACTCATTTAGACAGATCAAGACAAGTAGGAAGGGCAACACATTTTCTGTTTCTACTTGCATCATTTTAACAAGCGGTACATGAACTGTGGGCACTAGAAATTATTTACAACATGGAGATACTCTATAAAGCCATTATGACAGATATCTTTGGGTACAACAGATTTGACACATCATGCAGCATCAAGGTGGCGACAGCAAAGGATAGATATTTAAAAAAAGCGTAAAAAATGATGCTTAAGATGTATATAAGTGTACGCATTTGGTTCAGGCATAAACTGGAATATAACTGGGGGTATGGTTAGAGAAATTATAATATTTTCAAAGTCTACTAAGGGTATAGCTTTAAACAAATGAAGTCACCGCATTTTATCTGGGAAAATAAGATAGATCGTGAACATCAAGGTCAACGTAATAACGCTAAGGAAAGCAGTTTGAATTTCTTTATTAAGCTAGCCCTAGTACAATTTCTATTTTGCACAAATAAAGCTCAGAACATTCAGTATTCTGTTGCATTAGTTTTATGTTTCAAGATCCATGTAGGTGGTCAATCGACATTGCTTTATTTGGCAGTCGGCCTTAAGCAAAGGATTATTTTCCATTATTAGACACACTATTCACCTGCATTGCCATTTCCTTCAGCATTCATTCAGAATGTTCTGGTGTAATTTAAGAAGAAGCATTTTTATCAGCCCAAGTCATCATATGCCAATGAGGAAAGCATTCTCAAGGGTCAACATCCAACGACTCCTCAAAGACATCTATGCAGTTTTGTGTTGCTGATATTTAATGCTTTATTGCCAAGTGGCCATTTACATACAAAACAGTTTACAAACACACAAAATGTGAATTATTAATTAGGATTAATACACAGTACAGGAAGCCCATGGGCCATATGTTGCTCAAAAATAATTCTCTATGGCTCCTGACCACACACAGAGCGCTCCATAGGCTTCAATATACTAGAGCTCTGGTGCTTAGGTTTTGACCAGAGTAAAAATGTTTAGAATGATGTTCTGTGGGGTAATAAAGAACTTAACTAAGGCTCGACTAGTTAACGAGACTGGCAAACCCAGTATGCCCTGTGTTGCTAAGTATGCTGGAGATGATAGATGAGATTACCAAAAGACTTGGGTTTGTTTATGGAGTTGGGCCAAAACAAACCCAATCCCACTGGCAGACACAGGTCCCTGTGCAAGTATGAAATATCGCCACAAGGGTCAATGGCATGAGGGAAGGTCTTGCTTATAGTTGGTTCTGTCTGGGCTCAAGCTCACACTCAACCTCACACACACATCTATTGGCCTCACAGCCCACGCTGGCCTTCTATTTATTCATTATTGAAATCAAGGTCTTATAATTACTTACCAGAAAACCGAGTAATTGCTATATTGCATTTCCAAAAGACTTTTCATGCATGCTTATTATTTTCACATTAGGTGTCACAAAGGACCTCATAAAAAGGAAAGCAGGCTGTGGGTATAAAGTATTTATAGTAACCAAGTAACTTCTTAAACATAGTTATTCAGAATTAATAAAAAAATAAATATCACTTATATTTGCAAGTGATATATACAATGTCCAACATGACGCAACAATGCATTTAAAACTACAAAAGTATTAGTATTTTGGCAAACCAACACCAGAGCTTAAATTAGAGGGAATGCGGTTAAGAACAAATTTATGACTTGGAAACTTCAATTGAAATAAACCAAGAGACCACTCCCCCCTTTTCATTCTCTTGCTGCACAAGTAGATTTGGAATTTTATTTCCAGCAGTTCATTGCAGTTTGTCTGGTTCTGCCGACAGTTAAAAACAGACTGAAGAAACATTTTAAGCAGATTGAAGTACAGCTTGTAGCTCATCTCGTCATAGAACTATGGGCTTTGAATTGGGACGTTTTTCCGAACCAGTGGATCCTGATTTAACATGCAAGTTATGTAGCAAGGTTCTGGAGGATCCTCTTTCAACACACTGCGGGCATGTTTTCTGTGCCAGTTGTATTTTACCTTGGGTCATGAGCCGAAAATCATGCCCACTTCAATGCCAGTCTGTAACTGCTGAAGAGCTGTACCAGGTTCTTCCTCTGAGAAACCTAATTCAGAAACTGGACATCAGGTGTGACTATCAAGGCCAAGGCTGTGAGAAGACTATTAAAATGCAGGAGCTGGCAGAGCATGTTGAGATGTGCGATTACAGACCAGAATACCACAATAAGGGCTGCAAAGAAGTGCTGCGTTTAAAAGACATGGATACCCATGTGAGAGACAGTTGTGATTATAGAACAGTGGGTATATGTGGTGAGGGATGTGGTCTAGTGCTACTCCAAAGAGACCAAACCCAGGGAACCCATTCTTGTTTAAAGGCCTTGAGAGCCTTGAACACCACATTGCTTGGTAAGAATGCCAGTCTGGAACATGAATTGAAAAAAGAAGTTATCAAATGGAACATGAGAGAGAAATTACTTATGGTTCAGCTCACAAGTGCCCGAAACGAAGTGCAGCTTACAGCTCTCAGGTACCAGATGATGGCCAGGAACTGCATGGAGCACATAGCTAAGATCACCAAGAATCTAGATGATATCTGCAAGGTAAGCACATTCACTAAATGTAGATGATGTCTGCAAGGTAAGCACATTCACTAAATGTAGATGATGTCTGCAAGGTAAGCACTTTCTTTGAAGATGACTACATAATTTAGCAACATACGTGCCAGGAAATTGATAGAAATCCCTGTAAATGATATATACATCCTGCCATTATCATGCATTATTAAAAAAGCAATTAATCACTAAATGAACATTTTTCACATGACCTTTTTGCAGCATGTTCCGAATGACTTGTGCATATCAGGATGCAGACAACTAGCCTTCTGCAAGAGAGTTACATTGAATGAGAAATATATCTTAGCGCCTCGATTAAAAGATTATTCAACTAGAAATAGAAAATAATTCTAACTTTATCCCACACAATAATATCCTGTTCAGAAAATAACTTTCTATTAAATTTGAGCAAAGTGTAGCTTTCTAGTCATGTCTACCTTACAAAGCTTTATAAATAGCTTTACTATTCAGCTAGATGCATGTGGGTAATATGTGGTAACGTAAAAAAAAAAGTTTTTGTTCAGTTTGCATAGAAAAATTCAGAGATTTCATTAGATTACAACAATTATTTAGCAGGTTGTGAAACTATAGCCTTCACTGTCAGCAGTTTAATTTACAAAAGACTCTGCTAGGTATAAATAATATTTATTTGTATATGTGCAACATCCGTTATAAACGAATGCATGGCAGTGTGTGGGTTAAAATCCAATGTTTTGTATGTTCTTGCAAGTGAATTATTACAACGTAAAGTTCTTTCTGTCCTGTAGTCACATTCCTTGGCCATAAAAAGTATAAAAATGCTGACTCGTTTTTAAATGTTTGTTCTTGTGAATTTATCCAAAGGTAGAGTCTATATTTTGTCAATCGTTCCACCAACATTAACAGAAACTGGGGTGGGAAATTTGCATTGACGACAGCTGTTATTGTGTGTATATCCTGGGGAAAGAACAAAAATAGTCTGCTGATTTCATTCAATATACATCAAAATCTGTAGCTATTATGTCTATGCCGTTTAAGTCTGAAAGTGAAAAGGTAACTGTGTAACTGTAGCAGAAAAATATTCTAATCACAAACGGTTTATTCACAATGTCTATCAGAAAAGTTAATGTATGCAAAAGTTACATTACACAAAGTAAAATATCACCATTTTCTGATTTACAAAAAGTATTACATATACATATTATGTTACTTAACCTAGGTATATGAAGATATATGGTGGCAGCAGCTTATTTAAACATCCCAACCTGTCTCAGCTATGATCTCCCATGTGATTGTAAGGGATATGCACCAACAATTAAACCAGCTTTAACATAAACTCTTTTCATATCATAATAAATAAAAACACTGACAACTTTGTATCGGATAAACAGGCCGTGGTCTTTTATTTAGCTTAAAATGTAACATCAACCAATTACTTACATCAATAGAAACATAACCATAAAGCACTCTTGGCCCAAGCCCCAATGTGCAACCATACTTAAATACTCAAAGACCATCCGCCCTAAAACCGGGACAGTCAAAATACCACTGGTTGACCCTCTTTTCTCATACATTTCTTTTTCTTTTTTTTTTTTTTTTTAAAGAAAAAGGGCAACCTTAACCCCAATAAAAGCCACAACAAAGATTTTTTTTTTCTTGCCTCAGAAGAAGTTCTTCCATCTTTGTACCTTTGGCTCTCCCGCTATGCTGCTGCTCACCAGATGCTACAAAGAGGTCAGTGCAGGCAGCTAGCGGTTCGCCGCAGATGTGACAGGAGCGCACCTCAGCAGTACTATTTATAGGGCGAAATCCCACCCTTTGCGCAGCGCAAGGCACCCGCGAGCGCAGCACGAGATACACTTTATCTCAGAGTAGGCAAAAGCACGGTTAAACTAAGTGGCTCGAGACCCTATCAAGCGCAAAAAGCGTGGCAAACTAAGCGGCGCGAGCGCAGCTAGAAACTTCTACTCTTTTTTTTTTTTTTTTTTTTTTTTTTTATGTAACCTCATAACCTGATTATACAACCTGACCTCTACATGACCCCTCTATCCCCACAACCACATGCCACCCTGACTGCTAAATAGAGTCAGGGCTATTCATGTCTGTGGCTATTCCTAAAACACTTGGAGTTTCGGGCCCTTTGCCCCCCCTGCTTGTGGCCCCTGTAGTAATGCCAGTGACTCTCTTAAATCCAAACATACTATCACCACCTTGTTAGCTTAGAACTACTGCTTATGAATCTGAATTTCTGCTCCATTTTCTTTTTTCCCAAAAAAATATCTGTTTTGCTATAAACACTTTTGGACCTTAATCCTGACATTTTTCATTCAATATATTTAATGCATAATGAGCTACTGAATTAAAAACAGATTCCGAGCTAAGTGTTTACTTTGACCCAAATGTGCTGGCTGCCGTGAAACAAGTGTTAAGCTTCTTTTGCAGGTTTTTTTTTTTTTACAAAAACATTATGTAGTTATTAAATTACACCAGTAGGTGGCAATGCATTCATACTCTTTCATCTTGCCCAATGCAGGCCCTCTTACTCAATTCAACAAAAATATGAGTGGCAACTGACCACCAGATCGTTCAACATAAAAAAAATATATTGATCTGTGTGCCTTTTTCATCAATTATAAAAGTGTCCTTTCCCTGTAAAAATGTTGCACATTGGTGAATGTTTCCACATATGTAAGCATGATGTATGTAACATCTCCGACTATGAGGCCCTTGCATTGTTCCTTGGTTCACTCTCAAAGCACCGTGATCGGTATTTAACTAGGTAACTCTTTGGTTATCCAACAAAGGCTGCCTTCTGCAGTACACAATTGCTGGCTGCAGAGCATCATCATTACCCACAATGTGATGGCGGTTTAGGCAAGCTCTTGCATTATTTGCAGGGAGTCCCATACAAAATCATTGATATATGTGATGCCCCTAGCCAACCTCCTTTGTAAATTAATGTCCCATTGCCTCCCACACCCTTGTGTATTGCCCCCAGCCAGCTCCACATTGTATATTTATCCCAGCCCCCCTATATTATTGATTTATGTGATGCCCCCAGCCAGCACCCCTTGTGAATT
>VKOC01000004.1:35881034-35896053 GCA_009364415.1 Spea multiplicata
GTCTGCTGAGATATGAAGTATCAGAAACCAGTCATGGTTCTACTGGGTATATTGGGAACGGATACATTCTTTTTCTTTTGGTTTCATCAGAAAAAAAAGTTACATTTTATGGTAAGATTCCGTTTCTTTTGTTTCTATTATTCCATTCTTTATTCCACCTGAAGAAGAGACCTCCGAGGTCCAGAAAGCTTATGTAACGTTACATTTTTTTTTTACCCAAATAAAGTTCCTCTTTTCTCTCGGCTATAACTATTATTCTTATTTGGTGTAAAATCATTCTGCATTTCAGGACCGATGACGACACTTACTGTTCGGTCAGGAGATACGGGTCCAAGGCAGAAACGGGCGGCGGAGGAGAAGTCATTTTGGTCAGAGACATGATGTGTTCGAAGGTGATTTCCGTTTGCGTCCCGGAGTCGACCAGTTGCACGCCGGACGTGGGGCTGTATATCTTGGGGTGGGGGGTCCTCCGTAGGACCTGCACCACGATGGGTTCTTTGGCGGTTTTAAAAGCTTCCACGGCCTGATCATGAGTGGCTTTGGATAAATCCTTCCCATTCACCTGGAGAACAGAAAGAAGGCTACGTAAGAAACCTGCGCGCCATCGGCACCATCATATCGCCAAGCGTCTTATATGAGCCATACATGGGACAGGGTTATGTCTCACTCACACCAGGTCCTTTTTTTAAAAAGCATTAAGTAAATACCTATAGGTTTTAAAGAAAAATAAAGGAAACATATAGAATGATAAAAGTATATGATTAACTACAGAGTGGGTGCCAACCAATGAGAAAAGAGCGTTCTGATCCAGATTAATATTTTAAACAAATAAACAAAATATACATTTATTTCTCAAACCTTAAAAGCCAAGCTTAGATCAACCAATTATAAAATTATCCAAAAATTAGTATTTTTTTTAGGTTGCAGATTAATTCGACGCGCAGAACGTTTAACAAACAATCTGTTGAGTCTCCAGTCGTTAAAATGTAATCACCGTTCGCCGCGTTTCCCGGCGACATTGTTACAAACCGTCTAGAGTATCGTTAAGACGAGAGCGTCGTGTTTCCGGCGTTATTCCCATAAAGTCAGAGGCCGCTAGCGACGTAAGCCCCCCGTCCCGTCCTCTTGCTGGGGGCAGCTGCTGCTATGTGAATTCTGAAAGTCGTGGCAAAGCAAGTGCCCGGCGAACACAAGATGCCATTGGGGTCCCCAAGAGATGCGGGGGGTGGGGGGGGGCTCTTACTCGCAGTTGCGAGCAAAAACTATGTAGCACATTTTGGCTTTTATTAGCTCTAAACCTCTCTCTTTCTCAGAGATTCAGAATACTTGGCTTTTTTTATCTGGGAAGAGCATGACCTGGTGCACTAGTGTAAGTGTGTGTAAGCTTGGGGAAGTGTGTGTAAGCGTGTGTAAGCGCGTGTGTGTGTAAGCGTATGTGTGTGAAAGCGTCTGTAAGCGTGTTTAAGCGTGTGTGTGTGTAAGTGTGTGTAATTGTGTGTAAGTGTGTATGTGAGGTGACTCCTTTCCCCCACGCACGCTTCTACTCATTTGACCCGTTTCCTCCATTAAGCAGCACTTTAAAGGAAAAGCTTGGGGGGGGGAGAAGTTTCGGGGCCCCCACCATAAGTCCATTTTTTTAGGTCCCTGCATGTGGCTGCTCCAGACTCTGACGGACACTTTTTGGTGGTCTCTGTGAATAGTAAGGTTATAAAGATGCTGCTCACATCCCTGAGACGCAAAACATTCATTTTTTAATCTTCGGTAAATATTTAAAATCAGTGCCTCTTTTTTTAAGGTGATTTCTAGGAAAATGAGGCGTCCCCAGAATATGAACCAAGAAATAAAGAGCCCCAGCTAACAAAATTAACTGATATAAGTCGAGGGTCCGTCTGAAGACCCCACAAAAGTTCTAAATTCTTTTTTTTTTAAAGTTGTTTAATTGCCAGATTGAGAATATATTTCAAATGTCTTTCAAATAATAATAAAGACTAATAAATAACTAATAAAGTCTGCGGCCGAGAGGGGTCTTTTTTTGTTTTTATTTGGTTATTATGCGATTTACTCCGCTTTCTACGTTCAGACCGAATGACAGGTTTTGGCCAAAGACACAAATGTTGTCTTCCCTCCTGTTTGAAAAATCCGAACGCGTTAAATAGTTTGTTGGCTGCTGTAAGTTTCTTGGACAGAAAGTTTTAATTCCGAAGAAGAAGTTGGAATCTATTCTGTAAGAATGGGGGGTAAATCCATGTTTTCTATACAAACTCGTCTTTCTGGTCTAATAAACATTTTTGGCGAGTTTCTAAGAGAGACAAAAAGATAAAGAGCGGAAAAAAGAATGAAGCAATTGCCAGAGACCTCGCTTGCGTTTGCCATCTTAATCATGAAATAGAGGCACGTTTTGGGCTTCCGCCTAATCCTTCTTTTCTTGAGTTCCCCGTCTTTATGTTTAGAAGACTGAATAGCGATGAGTGCTAGCTCTTGGGGCACCCATCTCAGCAACTTGCTATATAATTCACGTTTCTCGACGGCAAACAGCAAATTGGGTGATTTCTTTGTATAAGAATGTAAATGTTCTTTTATCTGGCAGACATTCAGCCCTGGGAAGGCATCGTCTGTCTGCGTTAATAGGAGCTGCCAGGACCGACCCAAAGTCTTAGGGGTTTTTAACCCGATCTCAGGGTTAAAGTGTGGCTGGGTCCATTCTTGAGGTCACATGGTCTGAAAATGTATCCATCTTATTGTAGACTAATGCGTTCCTCGGCTGGTGTTTACTAGTAAAGAGATGGACTGGAGACCACCGCTGGGATGCAGGGGAGTCTTCTCCAGTTGGGTTTCCATGAAGACCCTCATTCCCCAGTTCTGAAGGAGCCCCATAGAACCACCGGAGGGGACTGGTGGGACCAGCTGGACACTTCAAGTTGGAAACAACAGAATCGCCCGCCATTTCTGAATTCCTAAAATATATTTGGTGTAAAAACATTATAACAAGACCAATGGGGAGAAGGTTCTGTCCGACGCACGTTAAGCCATGCCTAGAAGGACTACACACAAAGAACACAGAACAACCATCTAGTTGGGGTGAAAACACTGCCTTAAGACTATGGTTTTCCCATAGATGGCCATTAATGAACCAGCCAAACGCTCTTCCTTCAGTTGGGTCTAACTTCATGATGTCACGATCCTCTCAACGGAACAAAATAATCACAAACATATTAAAACTGCCATTATGGATCATTTTGTTGAGCAGTTGAGAGCCAAACTCCGAGGCTATCCACTGAGCCATTCACTGAGCCAAAGAAGGATCACAATATAACACTCATATCTAGACTGTAAGCTCTTGGGATCAGGCCCCAACTCCCCTAACCCTGTTGTCCACATAGACTTGCCACGGCCCCACCGTCCATAGGTGGTATTTGTCCATCGTATGTTACGCTTTCTGAATTATTATTGAGACAATAAGCTGTAATCGTATAGAATGAATAAATGTATCCGTTGATTCCGAACAAACACTCTGTGATTCCGAACGTCCCACTCTTGTCTTCTCCATGCGCAGCCCCTGCGTTACCTTAGCAGCTGGAGAACGGAATCTGAACTTTCCCATCATAATTAATTAATACGCGGAAGACTTTTATGAGTTCTGCGCAATTTTATTGATCCATATGCTTCATATGTGACAAGAAATGAGAAACCCCCCGTCCCCCGCCACCTGCTAAGCAGATGTACGTGCGGGCCGGGGGTGAGGGGCTTGAAGTTGAGCAACGGGGAAATGAGACATTAGATCGACGTCCTCTCTTTGAGACCCCCTTCTGGGCTTTTGTGGTGACGCAGCGCCCACTTCAAGAGGAACTGCCCCAGCTTTTAATTCCTGGAATGATAATGCGTCGATACATCACGGAAGCTGAGATAAGTGGCAGCCTGTGGCAGGCTCAGCATTATCCAATCAAGTTCCTTCCCTCTCGCTTATAAAGTCTGCCTGAACCAATTAACAATCATCAACAACAAAGCGGAGATTGCTTAATGAGGAGGAATAACCATCCGGCGTGAGACTCTTGAAATATTAACCCTTTAATAGCCCGTCATGCAGATTCTATGTAGTGACTCGACGAATGTGTTACCCCAACGGCCCTAATACCGGCCCTCATGGAAACCTTGACTTGTCATTATTTAAAGATACACTTAATTGGGTCACCTGCATTCAAGCAGGGATAGAAACCATAACATACTGGGGGGGCAAAAGTACCAACTGGGAGTCTATATGATGACAACGGGGGGGGAATAGGAAGGGGTCGGCTCCAGTCTGTGTGACCCCTGAGAATCTGCCTCCTTCACCCCGAGACCCTGAGATTGGGGCAAAAACCTTGAGAATCGGGAGAGTTTGCAGGTATGGTCACAGCACTCCGCTTAAGGCAGCTACGACTTGACCACGGCGGCCCGATAATAATTAACGGCAGCCCGTTCTTCTTTTATTTTATTTTTTTTTCATTAAAAAAGACAAAACAAGAAAAACGATAAAAATATCGCGAAGCATCTATCTGCAAGTAACGGGGATTTTCCGGAGGGTCCATCGCTTTGTTTCGCGCTGACTGTTTAATTGTTCGCTCTCGTGCGCCGCGCATGCCTCTGTTCGCACGGATTTCCGTGTAATGAAATCCCCGTCCGCGGGGGAATCGCGCCGAGACGCTGCATTATTCAGACGCAACTCAACAGGAACGTTTCCGTTACCGCTTTGTGATGAATGTCTGATTAGCGACCGGGAACTTCTGAGTCCCAGAGAAGCAGCACAATCGCTACACACAGGAGTGATGGGAGTGATAAAGGGCCATTGGAACACAGGAGTGATGGGAGTGATAAAGGGCAATTGTAACACTGGAGTGATAAATAATAATAAAAATAATAATAATTATATTATATTATTGTTATTATATTATTTTTATTATGTATTGTTATTATTTTATATCTTTTTTCACATAGTGCCACAATTCCTCAGCACTTCTTACAGTCCTCTTCGAAAGAGTCTGCAAAAGTAAGGAAGAATTATACGTAGGTAAAAGGGCTTCGGAACTCAGAAGCTTACAATCTAGAGGAAATCTCCCATGATAGCCTCCTGTGGTGGAGCTCCGCCGTTGTGTCTAAAGCTTAATGTAAAAACAATCAAAAACATTCCCTTTCAAACAAAACTACAAAAAATAAACATTTTTTTTTCTTTCCTATGATACCCCGTTGGAAAAAGGAACTCTCCGCCATCTTCACCCCCTGAACTCGCTCCGCGTTGTCGGAAGATTAAAAAGATTTTACAGAATAAATCACAAGCAGCGATGTGTTGGAAAATCAATAAAACGTTCAGTCGTTTGTTTTGCGAGCGTTTTTGTAACGCAGAGAAGGCGAGGTGTCTGGAGAGTTCTGATTTTTTGCTGTTTTTGCTGTTTTTGAAGGGTTTTGTACAGAAAGTCCGTCTCTCGGAGAAGCAGAAGAGGTCGCAGTGCCGGAAATCTGCCGTCCATCCAGTAAACCCGACCTTATAACCCTCATCACTGCAACAAGGGCAAAAGGAAGAGCTTCTGATTGGTTGCCTCTGATTGGTTGCTTTAAGCAGCCAATCAGTGTCACGAAACAACAAACCATGGAGTTGGTTTCCTGCTGCAGTTCTGGAGCTGCAGCTTCTCCATTAGTTAAGTATTTTTTTTCAGGTTGAATGAATGCAGATTCCTCCAGGGTTTAGGGATTTCCATAGCAAACCCCGCAGCAGACCCCGCAGCAGACCCCGCAGCACATCCCACAGGCACACCCCTGCAGCAACACCCCACAGGCAAGCCCACAGCAATCCCGCAGCACATCCCAGCAGCACAAGCCCACAGCACATCCCAACAGCACAATTCCCCACAGCACAATCCCGCAGCAACACCCATCAGCACAGCCCACATTAGCAACACCCCGCAGCAGACCCCGCAGCAGGACCCTGCAGCACATCCCACAGCACAGCCACGCAACTCCATCGAGCACACCCGCAGCTACATCCCAACAGCACATCCCACAGCACACCCGCAGCAGACCCCGCAGCACATTCCCACAGCACAGCCACAGCACACTCCCGCAGCACATCCAACGCACACCCAGCAGCACATCGCCACAGCACACCCCGCAGCACGACCCGCAGCACATCCCACAGCACAAGCCACACACACCCCGCACTAGAACCCGCAGAGACCCCTGCAACGCTATCATCCGTACAGCACAGCCCACAGCACACCCCGCAGCACAGCCCGCAGCTCACCCTGCAGCACACCCCGCAGCACACTGCGCATCACGTAACGAGTAGTTTTGATACTGCTTTTTTTGTGTGATTAAAGTCACAATAAGGTATTTACGCAACAATAGAGGAGAATATCGCTCGGCGTCATTAAGTTGGCAGATTCCCAAATCCCTTAATGAAGAGAGGCTCTCCGGGCTGTTAGAGGATGAAGGAGGCGATTCAGCTGCAGGGTTCGGTGCATTTAATCTGCATTGTGTCCAAGCCACCAGTTAGAGCCCCGGCGCTCCGCAAACGGAATTTAAAGTCCAGCAAGTTTTGAGTTAAATTGAGGGATAAAAAGGATTTTACGCCCAGAGCTGGAAGCGTCCGTTACACAGGTCCTGGAGGATGAAGTATCACCCGATATGTGGTTTTACGTCATCTTAAATTATTCTCCCCCAATCTGTCTTTTTACCGTAATCAGAAATTGTTTTATATAGCGCCATCATATTCCGTAGCGCTGTACAATGAAATGATGCGCCAGATAGGGGAGGTGAGAAAGAAGGTCAGGAAGTTCTTATCTGCCCTCCGCATCTGCATTTCATACGCTTATATTAGAAGGAAGAGAACAGCTGGGGGGTCGCGGACCACGATTATGTATCACAGAGCGGCCACATGGCGAGGCCGGCCGGCAAATTCCCCGGCACCAGGAAGATGTAATCGGGATGGGGAGTCTGGCGCTACAGCTGCCGTGAGATTAGCCCTATAAACACTGTAGAGCCGGCTGCTGGTAATGGGAGTTGCAAGTTGGAAGGCCATTTATCATTAAACGTATCGTGGGTCTAACAGTTCCTTCATTACACTCTTTAACTACGGAGTCAGGCAGCCGAGGCCAGTGCTCGGCTGTGAGTGTTTGGGGAATTCACTCTTCCTTGAGTGGCTCAAACTACTGCATTAACATCTCGTGTGAAGCAAGGAAGTTTACTTCACTGAGAAGGTGGTGGATAAGTGGAACAGTCTCCAAGCAGAAGTGGTAGAGGGTTATACAGTGTGGCTCCTGAATCTAAGATGAGACCAACAGCTAATTAACCCATTAAGGACAATGCATTGTGAGTCCGTGACATGTACAGCCTTTGTCATGAGGGGGTTAAGGTTTGAGTCTTTACAGCAGGAGAAACGGGAAACTAGACGGGGGCCGAATGGGGCCGATCTGCCGGTGGATTCTGTGTTTCTTTGGTTCTCTAACTACTGCTGACATAACTTCCCATCATCAGCACCCAATTACTGGGTCTCTACGGTCGCTACGCATGCGCCGTCAGTGCCATTGGGGCAGCGTAAGGGTTAATTCCCAATGCGTTACCGCGCAGGCTGCTACGTGTATCAGACGTGATATTTTCCACGGTACATAAACCCGATTATCGTATTCAGAGCCTGACGCCTACCGAGTTTGTTCTGCCTACTGCACTTCTGAACCAGCGGCGGCCCCCGGGAGCCAGACTGCGCGGAGACCACCGTTACGCCAAAGGCGGCCTGATCTTAACACTAGAATTCACACAGACAATGCGGACACCAAGCCGGCCCGCCGAAGGCACCACTGGAAGCCAGACCCCGAGGTGGGAAACAGGCCAAGAAACCTCGTTACTCTCCTCTAATCAAATCCCTGACACGAACACTCGGCCTCTGTGTTCCACAGAACGGAATGTCAAGCGAGATCCGATCAAACGCACGGAGTACATGGTGGTTTCATTGCGTTACCTCCCAGCAGAGGTGGTAAGATCTGATTCAGTAACAGATTTGTTACAAATGGATACCGATACAACAATGTCTGCGATGTTGAAATGTTGCAAAATTTACTAATGTATCCATCAGAAGGCATCGTCACTGTGACAATTTAGAATGTTGGGTTTGAAAATAATTATTGTGGATACAGAAGTCAAGAAGAGCGGCAAGAAGCGTAAAGCAGCTTTGGATGGCTGAGAGTAATGGGAGCTGCAAACCACAGCAGCTGGAAATCATGCCTTAAAGACGAAGCCAAATGTCATTACACGTACTGCCCTCTAATGGAGGAATTGGGAATTACAACTCGAAAATCGCCAAAAATTATTTTTGTTTTCAGAAAATCATGCCAGTTATTATCATTTCCATTCTTAAAACAGTCCCATCTAATCCAGGATCTACGTACAGAAAATATTTGGTGGGTGCAGTGGAGCCGCTGATGTTTTAACTATGGATTTCTACCGAAGTCATTGACAGTCACATTGCCTTTTAATATTTCATCAGCAGCTCCGTCATCAAAATAGTCACATACAAAAAACACAAAAATATGAAAAAGAAAGAAAATCAGTCGCCCGGCACAAATAAACCATCTGCAAGGAGCAGCGGATCCCTTTCATTTGGAATCCCAGACTGTACAACGCTATGGAATATGATGGTGCTATATAAATCATTCAATTATAATAATATATAATAGTTTGGCTTCATCCCCAAACAGCAAAAACAACAAATTCTACTAATATCACTTTTTTGTTGGCTGAGCATGTTGAGAGTGGAAATCCAAAGCAAACAGAGCCCTAAGCATGCAAACATTCAGCAAAGTTAAAATGCGAATGAATGAATGAATGAATGATTGCATACATCTCTTAATTGCCCCCTTCTGCTTGTAAGACGGGGTTTTAAAGTCATCAAGGATAAAATAATTCCTCGTTGCTCTCCTGTCCATCCGCCACCAACATCACCCTGACAGGTGCATCTGGCACTGCTACAACTACTTCTAACACTCAACCCAGTCCGCTGCAATTTCTTCCATCCTACCACACCAAAGGGGCAAGAAGGCACCTAGGGGCTTTAAATTCCCTGGTCAATGGAAATTGCCCCCCCATATGCTGCAAATTCTACAAATTAGCAAATTCCCAATTCAGGAAAAAAATGTTTTTAAACAATATATAAATAACAAATTTTTAAACTCTAAAAAAACAAAAACCAATGTATCCTAACAACCAGGCGGCTTCTATGCAACCGTTTATGTGTATACTGATTTTAACCCTTCCAGTGCCACAGGGTGAGCACCCCACTGGGTGGCTTTTCCAGTTTTTAAAAATAATAATGCGATGCTGTTACCTGGCAGACTTCATATAATAATCTGTACTCCTCGTCCGGTCTCTTCAGGCTACATAATCTGCATCCCATGTTTAGCGGATCTCTTCCCAGCGACCTGGAGGCTTCTCTGCACCATAAATGTTCATTCGCCTCGTGCACTTGGCTGGCAGAATTCAACTGTTCCTCCTCCGCGTCTCTCCCTCCTCGCCTGTACACTGCCCTCCCTCTGCTGCCTTCACGCTGTCTGCTCTACACTGGTCCAGCGTTCGCACTAAATCCCGGCTCTCATGCATATTAATAGCCTCCCCTTGCCTATTCATATTAGACGGTGATATAGAAGCCATAATCGGCGGCTATGACACGCAACGTTCCTCTTATTAACAAGTCACTCGGTCCAGAGCCAAATATCCATAATATCCGATAAGCCGAGGGTTCCGTTAAAAGGATTTTTCCCCCCAAAATATTGCTTAAAAATACAGATAGGAGTCCGCAATACAATAAACCCCAATAGGGAAAAAAAAGCATAAATAATAATGTACAAATAATCAAATATTTTATTATCCTGACCTCTGATTCAATATATACGGCTCGGGGGGAGAGGAGGGATGGGATAGAAACAGTTAAACACATAAAGGGGTTTAACAAAGTACAGGAGGGAAGTTGATTTCCCTGATTTCACTATATTTTACTGAGAAGGTGGTAGATAAATGGAACAGCCTCCCAGCTGAAGTGGTAGAGGATAATACGGTGAGGAAATGTAAACACGTATAAGCTCCAGAATTCGAAGACAAGAGTAAGGATTTTTAATGTTATAAATAACGGCTCAGGGGACAGGTTGAATGCAGGCTCTGCCAGGGACAACATGGACTTCAACTCCCATCAGGACCAGTTTGTTTTTGCCAGAATAGCTGGCTTGTGTGCCAAAGAACTGTGTCTCTGGCTGAGTGTGATGGGAGTTATCACTCGCACACAGGCGGATTATTCACAGCACACTCACCTTATACTGAAAGTCTTGGAAAAAAACAGCTTATTTGCCATTAAACAGACCTCTTTATGATGACTGATTCGCCGGTGAACATGACTATGTCATAAATGTTTACATTCAAACAGATACAATGTATCCCCCAGAGGAGGCAACTTCAATTGTTACTGTAAACGGGGAAGGAAGGGTTAATTAGGAGCGTGGGTAACATTACTAATCCTATCGGCTACAAAACCATATGGACAACGAAATGCTCCACAAACCCTCAGCATGGAGCGATCGGAGAGATCAGAGATCCCCTTTATATTTGGTCCATTGACACTATGGAGGCCGTGCCATGCATTCAAGGACCCTCCGTGCCACAATGTGCCAGCAGATGACGGTGTTGGGGGGGGCTGGGGATGCCGTGGGTATGCCAATACAGTGTTCTGATCAAAGAGAAAGTGGGACACAAAGACCCCGTACAATGATGTCCATCCCTGGACAGGGACATCGAGGGGCTGATTTGCAACCAAGTGAAAGGCTAAATAATAGTGTTAAAAAAAATATATTATAAATATTATATTATATATATAACGCCCCAAAAGTTCTGGCGCTGTTCTGTGACACTCCTCGTGCTCTTTCCAACTATTTACTTTTTTAACAAACCACAGATTGAGCGACCATCGCCGTCTTTGCTACAAAGTAACACTGTATATATATATTATATATATATATATATATACATTTATATACTGAAAGTGGTGGGGGGGAATAGAATTGCAAAATCAGCCGCTGGCGTAAGGCGATCCCAAGAAATGAATGCTAATGTGCACCTGAATGAAACCGCACACCGCCAGGCTCAAGCATGCCTTTTAGAAACACATATAGTTAAGGGAAATACATCCACTTTATGCATATTCCCCGGTTACGCTCAATCGGGGGCTTTAACGTGACTCGCAAACAGTGATGAATCTGAAAGAGCTTTCAATTGTGTACAATGAACTTTTAACCTGCCTTTTGGGGGGGGGGGGGGGGGCGGGGGACGGGGACCGGCGGTCAGGAATTTTCAGCCCAATCTAATTTCATTCTTTTTGTCTCTTTACCTTCAATCTTCGTAAGCTTTCACTGGAAGCCGCGATATAGTGTTAAATGAGTCATTTACTTGGAAAAAAAATATGGATGTTTGTTAGACAGTCAAAACCCCCAGCTATTGTTCAGCCTAATGCGCCCCTAATAGAATTAGAGAGTGCCGAGCAGAACAGATTTCGAGGCATCGCAGAAACTGTCCAGCTGATACACAATGAATCTTCCTTTAGAGAGTTACGGGGGGAAATAATATTGTGCGTGGGACAGGGAGATAGCGAGGCAGACACCAGGGAATGATAGGCGACATTAGGAGAGATAAGTAGGAGAAGAAAGAGAGAAGAAGTAGTATTACTGGATCTAGAAAAGTTGAGGATTTGAGTAATGAGCTAAAGAATTAATAAAAGAATGAGCGTGTGTAAAAGAATGAGCGTGTGTAAAAGAATGAGCGTGTGTAAAAGAATGAGCGTGTGGAAGAGACCGAGAAAATTGTGTGTAAGAGTAAGAGAGAAACTATTCATTGTTCACAAAATTCTGGATTGTAAACTGAGTTAGAGGTGAAGTGAGTGACCTGAATTGACCTCATTTGACCAGCTCACCAAAAGTTGTATTGCCGAGTTTTTGAAGTAGAGTTTACTGGATATGCGTGTTATGGCTCCCTCAAACCCTAGTAAGACGGTTCTCCTCCTGGAGAGGAAGAAAACCCAATGAGGTTCCATGAATATATACGATGAGGGTTGCCACTTCCATCGGGCTAGAGGGGCAGGGGTCCTGGGTGTCGTAAGGTGAGGATCCTTTGAAGGGTGGATCCAACTCCTCCACTTGACTGCCAATGCGACTCAACTCAACCTTTCTTGAATTGACTCCAGAATCTGGGGAAATACTGGAGACCCTTGGCACGGCCACTTCCAAATCCCCCACCTGAGTGGATTCTGACCCACTCGCTGGGCTACAAGACTACTGGTTAATGTATCGAAGAGTAACTGGTTGTGCTCTGACCCCAATGTGACATCATGGAACGACCTCATATGCAAATGATCTACTCTTTGCTGTCCAAAACAGACATGCTATGGGCAACAAGTATTAAATAATCTACTACTAATAAAATAATATTTTCAGAGGTTTTTTTTTGCATACATCTCAATAAACCTCTCTGCAGTTTTTCATCATTTTGCATTACGAGAAGATTCAGTGCTAGCGGCGCAGACAAAGGCTAACCTTATCCCATATTCCTAGCGATTTGCATGCGTTGCCTCCCACTCGGCGAGAGTCGGAACTAAGTAGCTCGTTTCGAACGTTCTCCTCCGTCCCTGTTCAGCTATGCTTTGAAATGCACCCCCCCCTCCCATCTTCGAGAAGTCAGAACATGCCAGATATGGGTTCTAATTAATCTTTAAAATATGCACCTTTTTTCTCTTTTAGTTGGCGCAGCTAACGAGTAAAACTGAATGTAATGATGTAATCTGGCTTGTCAAAAAAAAAGGGAGAACGGATGCGCCGGCAGAAGGCAGGACGGTGTCAGGGGACCTCGGGTGACATGTCATACTCTAATTAACTAAGTGTTGTCAAAGTCAGATCACAATTCCAGCTCCATGTCCTATTAATATTCATGTCCTTTCAGCTGGAAGCTCTGATTTCAATCCCAGTGGTCTCAGCCGAACATGTACCCCCCCCCCGCGCTCTCCGCACCTGGACCAGCAGTTACATTTCACTCGTGGACCAGCCAAAAAAAAATACAATGTCCTTCTCAGTCCTCCTGGGGAGCGCATTGATTTCCAAATTATTAAAGTTTTATCTGTATTGGAAGAATGATTATTTTCTCTTTTGATTCAAAACTGACAATTGTAAAAAAAAATAAAAAAATAAAATAAAAAAATAAAATAAAATAAAAATAAATCTAAATATAATTCACATTCTCATCGAAACAAATCGCGTCTCTCTACATTTATAAACGCGTATACCGGTATATATATCTTATAACGCATCATAACTGTGCATCATAACTGTGTGCATCATAACTGTGCATATATAGCGCCATCATATTCCGTAGCGATGTGCCGTGTGTCAACAGGACATGCCATGTAGCTTATCAAATGAGAAAACAAAAGGTGAGCTCCGAGGAGCTTACAATCTAGAATGTAGACATGTGGCGTGTAGCATGTTATCCCAGAATGGCCGACGACACTAATAAAACTCGAAAACACATTTTTAAATATATATTATTTTCATTCTGTAAAACTCTCACCAAAGCGTTTGCCTCTTTCCTTCACCCCTCCCAGCTCTTAGGCCAAAATCCTGCTTGCCAATGTTCCCGGGGGACTAACGAGACCCCCTTCCTGCGCACACCCAGAAAGTGCTCCCATTGATTGCAAAGGAAGCGCTTTCCTGCCAAGGACCGGCTACAGAAGTGGCACAAAACTGAAACACAGAGGGGGGGGGTATAAGTTGCAGCTTTCGAGCTGCAGCTTCTCCTAAAGTTTTTTTCCCCCTTTTTCTAATGAAAGCAGAAGAAAGTATTTCCAAAAGTACTTTAACCCACACTCTTCATTCGTGGGACTGTACGAAGCTCACTCTCTGTCCCTTTAACTGTTGTCGACGTTGTGTGTTGAAGACGACCGTCTTCCCGTTTGACGAAAGCTGTCTTCCCGGTATAACGCGAGACCTTTCTAAACTGGCAGATCACAAACGTTGAATCCGTTGACTCCGAACGTCTTCTGGGAGCGCATGTTACGGATCAAAGGACACACTGATTAATCCAACAGAGACCCGCGCCTGTCACGTCGGTCATGCCACGATACACCATCCACAATTACCGCGCCGGAGCAGGGAGACAAATCCTCCAACCCAAAAAAACTTTCCGCCGACTGAGAAAAAAACAAACTAATTGTTCTGAAATGAAATGTTTTCGGAATGTCTGAGGACTCGGAACAACGCGGAACGAGCCAAAGCCTGGAAGAATTTGGCGGAGCTTCCGGCGGAGATTCACTGATTTACGATTTTACGATTTTATAATGTATCAATGCAATATTTAAAATTGCCTGATTTCTCTGTAAGTCACCCCAAAACAGTACTATAAAATATCTAGTCACCATTTAATAATGTCATCGTTCCGCTATATATATATAAAATTTGAGCAAAATCATATAATTTTGGAGTAATTTGATGTAACTCTCTCCCTATGACCCTCTCCCCTAAAAATATACATTTTCAAAATGCTTGAATTGCCCAGCCTTTGAGTTCATTTTGCCATTATATTCCAGTTTGGGCATTATTTTTCTTTTTGGTGCATTATGGAATTTTCAGGGTATTTGATTTCTTCTTTCGGTTGAATTTGGTTCATAAATAACGATGGACGATAAGCCACAAAATTGTCGCCTTTTCAATCGTCTGTCGCTCCAGCCCGCTGAGATAATTCCCATTCATTTCACACCAACCACAATTTTTCCTCCATCAAACATCCAAAACATTGAAAGGGGAAGACCAAATAACACGCAATTCTATGCTTTTAATAAGATTACGTAATTACTGACTCAAAAAACAATGTCCACAAAGAACAGATCGCCAAATGTATCAACATAAAGTCACAGGGCGATTACAATAAATAAATAAAGGGCGATTACAATAAATATGTAACTTATAAATATATA
>VKOC01000004.1:35896153-35944816 GCA_009364415.1 Spea multiplicata
CCCCCCCCCCCCATATAGTCTGTGACTACAATAAAATGGAGTCTTGAGTCGAAGGCGATAACATTTTAGTAGGCCAACGTAGAAGATGTACAACCAAATAACCTTTCAAGACCTCCATCTGATGATGAGACCTAGGAGGTTTCAAAAGTGATTCTACATTTTGTTTTTGGACCAAAAAAAGGCTTCACCTTCGGATCCTTAAAGACCAATAAGGCTTTATCCAGAGGCTGCAGCAAGCGTTTAACCCGGCTGTCGATCAAGAGATTCCAAACGCTTATTCACGTAGCAAATGCTGTGTTCCCTTCCGAGATGTTCTGCAGAAGTTGCGACATAATCTTAAAGGGGCAGCGGGGTGATAGCCTTCCAATCACATGCCGGCTCCATAAGCTATCTCTGCTATACGTATATATTAATATATATTAGTTTGTAGGCTTATGGCATTTGTTTGGAAGGCGATTGCGCTTCTATCTTTCTTTTATTTGCTCCCGTTCTTTCCTGTCCCTTTTAAGCCGTCTCAGGAGCCAAACCCATGGGTGTGTTTCTTAAAGCTGAAGGCAGCAAAGCTCGTTTTTTTTCTTTTTGGTGCCAATATTAAAGCTGTAGACGTGCCTTTCGTTTTATGGTTTTACTGATCCAGAGACTTTCCTTCCTCTGAAATACAAAACAAGACCCCCCACACACACATCCGACGTCTCTGTTTTGCCTTCTGACACAAAAAATAAAAGCTAGTGAATTTAGTGGTAACTCCTTCTCCCTGAACAGAGATTTTATTCTAACCGGACCCCCGCCGTGCAGTTGCCGCTCACTCCTTTGTTTCTCACTCTCAGTACTCCAAGCCTTCTATCCATCCATCCATTAAGATCAGAGGACATCCTGTGAAGTTACTTTGTGCGTCAGATTGTTGTCTACAGTACTTTAACCTGATTAAAGAGGCAGTCCCACCGTGTTTTCTTCTGTTACCTGAAACAGAAGAGCAGGAAAACCTACAGATAGTTTTGTGTTTTTGTTAGTAAAGAATTGCTATTCCTGGCTGGATTTACCCCAACTCGCGTCTGAGGGCTGTCAGTGAAGCTATCATATTGTGGCAAACATACGCATTTTCTGCAGTTTCTGAGCCCATTAAGCACCATAAATATTTAAAATAATAACGACATCCAAAATGGTATAAAAGTATAGTGGGAGCCCCCCTTTAAAACTGTTATGTAAGAGATTGATTGGGGTGGCAGATGTCTAGAAAGCTTATGTAAGAACTGCAAGAGAACGGCACAGAACGATATCTTTAATTCAATACTAATAGAAAAAAAAAAAAGCTTGAGCGTCCCGACTTTGGGTCATATCCCTAAGGTTGGAATGTGCGACATAACACTGTCTGTGTCCTGCTTGCCGCGTTACGACGTAGACGGTGATAGCGCATCAGGACTGAGTGGAAGTTCATAACTCTGAAGGTCATGTGTTTAAAATATTTACTTTTAAAAACCTCCTTTTGATACGTTCCAATTGCTTTTGGTAGTTTGAGTGCGTTGTTCTTGCTTAGGTATTAGTTAAGCCTGTGCTTCATTTAAAGGGGCACTCCGGCAGTCATGTGCACTTTAACGCATACTATAGCTGTGTGGTCCCTTTAAATTATCGTGTTCATTTTACAAACACATGGGGCGATTCTGCAGAATTGCCCCCCTTGTATATGCTGGGAGGGGGGGCTGCTAGCAGGGGTCTGTTCAGGTCTTCGTGCACATGTGTGGAAAGCCTTCCCTTCGGTTTCAGTGGAACCACTGCTTTGCAGCTGATTGCAACAAGTGTCAGACCATTAATATACGTTCTTCTATATCGAGCTGTCGGACACTAAACCGTCCTGTTAAGAAGCTCATGCATTGCCGACTTACATGTTTTTTTTTTCTTCTAGATTTTGAAAAGCGAGGGAAGAAGGAGGTCTGCTCAGAGCTGGACCAGTTTCTGTGTCATGTGGCGAAAACTGGAGAGACCATGTAAGCTTTTTTTAGTTTTACGCTTTTGCAGCAGAAAACTTTCCCGTGAAAGCACTGATCGGGTAGCTGTACCTAGGACAGGAGCTTCACACAGAAATCCTTCACAAATCCAACAACGTCTTTAGTCTTTTGTTTTAAATATAACTTTCAGAATCATGCTTGGACCCCCCCAGTTTACTTGCATTAGGTTTTAAGTAATAGAGGGTTTGTTTCTGTTGTCATCCTCTGTGGAGATGACATAACGGAAGCTGGTGTATAGTGCACATTGGAGCCGCCAAAGAACACGTTTGAGTTTGACTTCCTTACCAGCGAGCGTTGCTTTTCTTTAATGCCATGTTTTTAGAATGTTGATTCGTGGCCAAGGATTGCTTGGTGGCAATATCTGTCTCCCAAAAGAAGGTTTGAGTAATAACCCGGAGGGAGACAAGCGGCATATCGGTGAACAAACTGGTGTTCGTCCTCACATCTCCGCTCAGGGCAGAACCTTTTCTCTAAGAGGCAACGGTTGTGGATCCAAAAGACACCTTTTTGTGCCTTTTTTTTTTTAAATCCAATTCTGGTTTCAAATATGTGTGTGTGTGTGTGTGTGTGTGTGTATATATATATATATGTATAGTATATAGTGTATATATATATATATATGAGTGTATGTTAATCTGGTTTAATGCCTCCTCCTTTCATAAGGTTTAATTTATTGAACACCAATCAAAATGTGTAAAAAAAATGACTGCACTTATACAACCATATTTACTGTACCTGCCCTTTATTATGTGATAAATGGCTAAATAAATGTGGATATGCATATGTACAACTCGTATTGTAAGGTTATTGTAAGGGTTCGCCTATGTATAAAATCATATTTTGTTCTAGTTTCTTGGCTTCTTAAATATTTGTCTGATTTAGCAAAGCAGAGAATAGTAAGTATTGGTTTATTTGCTGTACTTCAGCTGCCGTTCCGTAACAATGTTGCTTTTTCCTCTCCTAGTGTCCAGTGGCCCCAGTTTAAAGAATACTTCATGTTTAAACTGGAGAAGGTGATGGACGACTTCAGATCTACAGCCCCTGAACAGAGAGGACCTCCCAATCCCAATGTGGAGTATATTCCCTTTGATGAAATGAAGGAGAGAATACTAAAGATTGTCACTGGTTTCAATGGGTACATTCTCAAACTTTTCACTTTTTTCCCCCTTCCCCGCACATTGGGTCGAACATTTAACTCGACCCAGAAAGACTGGTAGCGCCAACCAAGTCTTATTGTGAAGCATTATATCTGTTACATCTTTTATTTTAAATTCATGTTAGTTTTAAAAAGTGATTTTGTGAACCTGCCCTTCAAACAGCATTTAACATTAAGTAACACGTGGCACTAGTGCCCTCTACATGTTATACTGTATGATTGTACCAGATGCAGTTTAACCCTGTAATTGCCAGTTTGCCGTTTGAGGTGGGTTCTTAACCACGTTCTTTAAACTATTTTTCTACTTATTCAGCACTCCATTCACCATTCAGCGACTCTGTGAGCTGGTGACAGACCCGCGGAGAAATTACACAGGGACCGACAAGTTCCTGCGAGGAGTAGAGAAGGTAACTTTCTCTCCCGCGTCATTTTTATATTTTAAATGTTCTTATGACTGCCTTGTGCCAAACAAAAGAATACTTTGTTCCCAAAAATCTAAAGTTAAAAGACTAAACTACCACTGCCCTGAAAACTCGACTCAGCATGGTGTTCGAGTCTAGATTGTTTTTAATGGGATGATGGCAACAAATTCTAAACTGAATTACTGTTTTAAAACTTGTAAAGAATTACTGAAGCCTCCATTTAATTTTTTTTTTCTTTTTTTGTAGAACGTTATGGTTGTCAGCTGTGTGTACCCTTCTTCTGAGTAAGTATTGTTTGCATGTAAATGAAGTGACGCATGCTGGCTCCGAATAGTCATGCACTACAGCGTTATGTAGAAATTAGCACTGAACACTGCTGTGGTTCCACTGCCACGTGAGCGTATTTTATTTAAATGCATTTTCGCTAAGAAGCCTAAATGTCATGCCATTGTCTTACAGGAAAAACAGTTCTACTAGTTTGAACCGAATGAATGGGGTGATGTTTCCAAGTAACTCTCAAAGCTACACAGACAGGTACGTGACTTGTTTTTGTTAGTCACATTCTGATCAGCATCTGCTGGACAACAACCACCTTCAGACTTGGTGTTGGGGTACAGCTGTAACCCCATTTGGACACCCTTAACATGATATGCTGTAGCATAGTATGAAAATATACGTGTTTTTATTCCCCCACTGTGATATTACTATAAAAAAACTGCATATCTTAAAAAATGCTGTGCGTGATAAAAAACCCTTTTTCTTCTAGGTCAAATGTTAACGGTCCAGGGACCCCTCGTCCACTGAGTCGACCTAAGCTTTCTCTGTCTAGTCCCATGACAACCAATGGTTTACCTGACAGCTTGGAGAATAAGGATTCTGACTTACTGCAGAAAGAAAAGGCTCACAGGTCACTGTCTATCTGGCAATTCTTTTAATCTCTTCTCCTGCATGATTCTAAGAGCCTTTGATGTAGGGTTGAGATCATTCTAAGTTTTAGCGCTGTGGTTGGATGCTGAAATCTAATTCCACTAGGTTTCAGGTACACTTGGCTAAAACATCTTCAAACAACCCTGCGGCTTCTTCATGGTTAAGTCACTGTGGGTTTAAGTGGCAGCCGGGGGGCAATTTGGGCTAGACGTGTGATGACTAACAGCAACTTCTCCCGTGCTGAGCTGTTTAAGGGCAATCATTTTGGCAAACTATATTTGACTGAATGATATATAGGAGTTACTCGAAATGTTTTTTAATCTAGAGCATCAAAGGTTCAGATGTAATGTAAGGAAGTCTTACTTTGTCAAGAGCTCGGTAGGTAAATGGAAGAGCTCCTTATTAGAAGCGGTAGAGGTTAAGACATTGAGACCAAGGACTGATTAAGGTCTGAGTCTTTACAGCAAGGTAAAACAGGAACGGGGGACGATTTGCCGGCTAATAGATTTTATGTTTCTAAGTGGTCAGCTGTAATGAGATTACCTGATACATCGGTCGCTTTTTATGCAAAGCACCCCCATATGTTAAGTTTATGGCGTTAATGGTCATACGTGCTTACAACCCAATATCTGCCGTTTGCATGATTGTATCCCTCTGTCACATTATTTTTCTTTTCTCCTTTCCTTTTTGCTACTACTGTTTTTTTTATGCTTTGTCGTAATTGGATTCGAAGCAGTAGTTAAGGTTGGAACCTTTCACAGAAATCTTTTGGTCTTAATTTGTATTTTCATTTTGTTTTCAGTGATACTTTATCTCCTAATAACGAGGATTCTCCCACGAGTACTGTAAAGAATAAGCATTCAGAGGAAGACTTGGAAGAGCCAGAGGAGCATGAAGTTAAAAGGCTAAAGTTTGACCCCGAAGAGGAAGAAGAGAAGTCTGCTAGTCTGAGGGCTTCGTCTAGTGAGGTCTCCTCAGACATGACGGAAGAAGAAGCAGAATCTGCATCACCAAACCAAGACGCTGGGAAAGATACCCATGATCCTGAACACTCTGCGGGAGAAGGTAATACGTTTGATTGGACCTTCACCATCAGCCCCTGTCCAGCATGTCTGTCAATTCCAACAGTGAGAAGGCTATTGTATACTATATAACTATATTATAAACAGCCTAAATGATTTTAGATGCCTTATTGTGACCTGGCTGAAATCATGGCTGTTCAAACGGAATCAGTTGATCTGATGTGATCCCACACTGTGTGTTAAGCACACTTGACATATGTGCGTTTTGAAAATATACTTTCCTGTTACACAAAACACCATTTCCAAAAAGCCAAAGCTTGATCTTGGACAGCTTATTCACCAATATTTTATTAAATACATAAAAAGCCAACTTTTGTTATGATTAAACTTGCACGCTAATTTTTAGTCTTTTCTTCGCGTGTGTCTGACATCAGCAGTTACTCACAGGAATTGTTCTGATTGGCCAGTATTTAAATGTTTTTTTTTACTTTTTACAGAATCCTTAATGACGGCAAGTGATTCTTCTGAAGAGGATGACAAAAACACCACTGACAACGTAACTGTGAACAAAGAAACTTCCGACGAGAGCCATCAAATGGAGGAGACTGAACAGGACGAAGCTCAGAGCGGTTTGCAGATGGAAGAACAAGAGAAAGCCCCGACTTCAAACTGTACTGGTACTGACCGCAGCGAAGCCGAACCCCACGCGGCTCTTCAGGAGGCACCAGAAGCCCCGGTAGAGTCAATGGAAAACAGCGAGGAGGCAGCGGAAGTAGCAGACGAACCTATGGAACAAGATTAACTGACGCCTAGAGACACAGTGTTTTCAGTGCAGTTCTGTTTTTACACTGTATACAAATTTTATGTAAAAAAAAAAAACATACAAAAAAAACAAACAAAAGTTGGACCTTTAGTTTTACAAAAAGGCAGGTTGCAAACAGCTCTTTTCTGGAATAGAAACTGAACGAGCTTTATCTACCCCCCGTCTCAGAACTGTGAATCTTTGTTCCTTCAGGTTCTGCCTACCGCTGACTTATTGGTTTGGTCAAATCAGTGGTTTGTGTATAGACTTATTTTTATTATTTAGAAAGAGGTTTTTAAACTGGAAGGTTATAATTTTCGAACCCTTTTGGAGGGTTACACGTTTTTGGTTAAAATTAAAATAAGAAAAATACAAAAAAACCATGTCTGGTCCCTTTTCTGTTTATTGCAGTTCTTTTAGTCGTTAACTCACCGCTTTGTTGTTTAAACGACTGTTTCCTTCGGTCTGTGGATTTTCTTACTAAGCTTACACAGAACTGTTCAAATTGTAACAGAAAAATCATTTATCTTCCTCTTCCTTTTTTTTTTTTTTTAAGTGGGGAGATAGGGGGTCGACCCAGTGAGAAATTGTTTATCAAAGCTTATTTTTTTTTTGCCTTTTTAAAAACTAATCAGCTATAATAAGCCTTTTCTGTGACGCTAAGGAATTTCAAACACTGCAAAAATACAAATATGAACACATTCCAAAAACTGCACCACTGTTTTTTGTTTTTTTTGTACATTTTTGTTTTTCTGAGGTGCCTCAAGTATTGACATTTTCACTTTATTTATGGAGGATGCGCTTATTACAGAAACTACACTTGGAGCATTTTGCATACAGGTTCTTATAAGGTATGTCGGAAAACACCCCAAAAAGTACTTTGCCTTCATCTGTTTGGAACTTTGTGAATACAAAAGACTTTTTTTTTCCCTTTTCCCCATAATTAAAATGTATGCAATTGCATTGCTACGATGCTCAGCTGTATTGAGAGTATTTTTAATTTACTTATTGTCCCCGGCCTGAATAACTTAGGTGCATTAAAATAACCTTTTTTTTTCTTTTTTTTGTTTTTTGTTTTTTGAAGTGAACTGAATATTTTTGGGATTTTGACAGCCAGTGATAAAACATCCCGGACCAGCTTTGAAAGCACAATAATGCCTCAACTGTTTTTTTTTTTTTTTGTGGTTTATTTGGTTTTGTTCTTTGACACCTAACTTGGTCGATCGTCTTCAACCCGTTGTCATCGTTACTGGCTGCCAAATTTCTTCTTGTATCTTCAACTATAGCTTTTTTGATATTTAGAATTTTTAAAATTTCTGTAAAGTAGATTTTGTAGGATGTACCAAGTGTTCACTGCCTTCGTGAAACGTTATATAATTGTATAATTTGTGTGTTCATTGAATGCTTGAGCTTTCAATACAGTATTCATACGAAGCAATAAATATTAATGTTATGAAGTCATGGAGTACATTTTTATCAAATATATGCACCTGAAAATAAAAAGCTAAACCTAAAATTTGAGTCTGCATGATTTTTGTATCTATGCACGCTATTGGATGTGCCCACCTACGTTATGTGATATCATGTACGATGTGTGCCACTTTTAGAATGACGTAGGGGCAGATGTATGGAGTAATGTTGGCCAGCGGGCATTGGCCCAGTGTGCCAGACGGCCAATGCAGACCCGGAAGGAGAAAATGTTGGCATAAAACATTGGGATTATTTCAGCATTGACCATAATGAATGCCGCAGTCCCTATCTGGCTACCAAACTTTGTATGACCGGTCGGCTTGGTTGGCGCTCTGTGCCGAGTCTGTAGCCTGAGTGAGTTGAGCTAAACCTGAGAATTGGAGGCTTTAGAAGGTAATTAAAGGAGATACCACTCAACGCTGTCGCTTTTGTAACCGTCGGCTACACCAGCTCTGAGCCAAATTGGATTTCTTTGTAAATGTGACAGGATCCACGTTTGGTACTAAAGTCGGCCCGGTTTACCGAGGGTGACAGACACTTTTTCAATTAAACTTAGATTAATTCTGCATGTCTAGAGTTTGAAGCTATTGGCTGGAGAAGTTCTTGGTTCACAAAGTGGATAAACTCCTATGCTTTAACCCAAATATTACCAACAGAACCTTTAGACTTTTACTTTCTCACAATGGTCTTACAAATAAATAAATAATAAAACGTGCCTCCTTTAGCTGTACCTTCTGCATCCAAATATATAAAGTCCTGTCAATAAATGCTACTTAAATGGCTTTAACGTGAAATCTTTCTTTGCCACTAGAGGGAGCTGTGGGTTTGGGAATATATGAGGGTTCCTGACTCTTCTCTGCCATGAAAATAGTTTTATTTCTATAGCGCCAACGATTCCCGCATCTCCTCTTACAGTCCTTACATTCAAAGGGGTCTGATAAAACTAGAACCGACAGACTAAGACGAGCCGAGACATTAGGCAACTCGCAGACTTAAATATTGAATTGTCATAATCTTAGTGTAGCTATGGATAATTTGAATTTAAAATTGCCGGATAAAGCACCGGTTCTCCGGGTCAAGACCCGAATCCTCTGGGTCGCGGGAACGGGGTCTTGACACATTTTCCCTTTAAATGGGAATACTACGTTATTAAAGGGTTAATAGAGTCTCAGGGTCTGTTCCCAGGTATAGTTATGAAGCTTCACACTTATACCTCAGCTATCATAAAGTACTGGATACAATAAACCCATTAGTTGCTGCTGGTTGCCCCCCAACTATTTTCAGCAGCCCTCTGTCTGATACCCTCTCCCGATTAAAGAGTCTCACGTGGGATTTGGCTTGAAAGTATAATTGCTTTATTAAACCAGCGGCTGCAATCCTGATCAAGGTCTTTCCAAATGCTTAATGTACCCGTCGCTTTAATAAGCCCATTATATAGCTAATGAAGTCCCAAGGGGGCTATCTTTCAGGATACAATAGCGAGCCACCTTCTGATGCACCCGGGCAAAAAAAATAAAATAAATAAATATCACCAAATCAATCGTCCACTTTCACCGTCCTCCGTATCTAAACAAACCCCGTTCCCCTGACCCTCATTCTTTCTTCTCACTCATTTTAATTGTGTCGGAGAAACACAAAATGATGAATACCGCTGCAGATTAAATGGCCCTAAAAACATAGAAGCACTTAAAAAGATTAAAAATTCAATTTTTCTTTCCAGAATATCGGGAAAAAAAATATAAGGGCTACACCAATAATGAATTAATATTGTCACGTTTTAATTATGAAACACTTTAAATTCAACATGTTAAGCAGAAGAACCCCAAATGTTCCTCTTGAACGTCCCTTATTCCGAATGATACAATGTCCATGTTGTTCGAAAGGGAAAGTTCTTGGAAGTGATTTTTGTTTTTATAGAAATAAGCGGGGAATTTGGTGTAATTTATTGGAGTGATATTGGGCACACAGGGCCTGCGGCATTGTCGCAGAATTCCTCGAATGTTTAGTGGGATCGCTATAGAAACATCCTTTAAGTCGTTTTGCCTGGAATTTGACATGATCTAAACGCTTGGATTTTTATGTGGGGCCGAAGCCGTTTCTGTTGTGAACGTTTAAAGTCTATTCACTGGTTTTAGAGTCCGGGGACTGGCGAAGCTTCTGCTGGGTAAATGTGTTTCCATCAATGGCGTTTTAGGAGATTTGTAATGACCTTCCAGATCTAAATGACCGGTTCTTAATGGAATGACCACCCGCTGGTCTAAAAGTTAAAATAAGACGCTAAGCTAATCAGCCATTTCTAATGAAGCTGGCAACATCTTTACTACAGCGAGAAATCCCGCAGATACAATAGCTTAACCCGACCGCTGCACTGGCGGCACCTTCATTCATAACATTTGTCATCCAGTAAAGCAGCATGGGATTATGAATGATGCACTGTTGGTGTGAGGGTACATATCCCTTTAACCAGCTGTGCTCCTTCTAAGGTGAGAAAATTACACTTTGGAACACAAGGGTTAAATCACAAGAAGGTAACGTTTGGCCTTTGACTGCTGCTGGTCAAAAATCGTCATTATTCCAACTCATCATTATGACAGCATTAGAACATCTTAAACATGCCGTGCGAGATCTCTGGTCTTGTTATGATGTTTGGAGTGGGACATCATTGTGATGTCATTATGACATCACCATAACATGATTACAACGTCTTAAAAGATCTTAAACATGCCATACAAGATCTTTTTAATCCTGTTACCATGTTTGGCGTTTTACATCATCGTGACATCATTATGACATCACCATGACATCATTACAACATTTTAAAAGATCTTGGACATCCCACGTGAGATCTTTTTAACCTTGTTATGATGTTTGGTGTGGGACATCATTGTGGACATTGTATCATTATGACATCACCATGACATCATTACAACATCTAAGAAGATCTTAAACATGCCATACAAGATCTTCATTGTAAGTTCCTTTGAGCACGGCCAAATTGTTATGTGATACACGACTTGTTCAGTTTACCCATTGTACAGCGCCGCATAATATGATGGCGCTATTTAAATAAACAATCATCATCGTCCCCTGGCAGAGTTTAACTAAATCTCTGCTTTAATGGAAAGATTTAAAACCGGGGAACATTTAAATGTTAATACTGTTTGTAATGATAAGAACAACGGAGAGAGACAGCGAGGCAGAGCGGGAAGCATCGCGTTCCTCCTTATCGAGGCAAATACTTCTTAATTTGTGTTCATTCCCAGCAGGATTTTAAGTAATGGCTGGCGTGTTCATTTCCATGAATATCCCGAGGGTTAAACACGGCAGCTTGTGTACAGTACATAACAATTACATTTTAACAATATCAGCGAGGCAGACACTGGTTTACAAACACGCCAATGCACATGAAGCAAATTGAGGGGAAAGGTGAGATTCTTGGTACTTAATACAGTTTTGTGGAAGCCGTTTCCACTGCTAATTGGATTCGGATTTTTAATCCCGCGCATGCAGGAATCGATTTACATGTTAAACACAGATTCGTTCCCAGAGCTTATACTCTCCCTGGAAGGAGGAATGACGCCATATACTTCAGGAGCAGGCGAGGGTCCGGATCATATAGTAGAACATTTAAGGATAGAGAGCTAACTGATGTGCGGTGATGAAGACCAAGACTGTCTTTAATATTGGCCCTCCCTCTCGGCCCTCAGCAGTCTCTGTAGTGTTCAGAGCAGAAGAGAGTGTTATAAGAAGATCAGGAGAGACAGAGAGTGTTAGGAAGGTGAGAAAGAGAGAGAGGATAGAGGGAGCCAAGCAATGGAGACAAAGAGTTAGATGAAAGAGAATGAAAGAGGAGATCATTTGGTGTAATTTAAGACAGGGGTTTAAAGGAGAAAACACAAAAGCATTGGTCGTGGGACTGTTAATAAAGAGAGCTTTTACGGTAAAACTGAATTACCAAAGAAAGCCAGAAAAAACCCAAGTATGAGCAATATTTGCGTAGTTGCCTTAAAGTCCTTACCTACGTCCAGCATTCCTCGGGGGCGGAGAGAAGGTAGGAGGAACCAGCTCCTCCCTTCTGCCCATGGGCGGAGCTTATAGCTCATTATAGTTCATTAGCAGATTTAAACAAACAACTATGCGAAATACACAACTAACACATAGCCAGCTACTCAGATCTCAGCTTGTTGTGGTTTCTTTAAATATGCAAGATTTCCTTTTTTTTGGCCCTAGGAAACCCGTCTACAAAGAAATTGCTGAAGATATAATGGAAAAGCAGCCTCTCCATATCATAGGCGATCAGGAATTGGCCAAAAGGCAACTGAAATGATGTCTCAGAGAGAGAGAGATCGTTATCCACCCTAATTTTTTCTAATATTTGTATTTTTGCACTTATGATGGGCTAGAAGAGCTAAAATGGCAATTAAAGTAAATGCAATTTTCTCAAAATATTCTGCAAAGACCTTCATTTCCACAAAAGAAGAAGGATAAAATGGCTCAGAAGCTAATGTTATTTTCATTTTATTTTCTCCATCATTTTTTTAATATTATACCTAAATGTCCAGAGTTTCTTCACTGGCCCATTCTTAGTGAATGACACATAGAAAATAATTTCAAATTTACCTATTTTTACAATAATTTCATAACTTCCCGGCTATGATCTCGAAATTATGTATGAAGTGGAAAATTGCCTTCGTAATATTCAAATGTAAATAGGAAAATACTGAGTGGGTTCCGTTTGTTTGCACAATATTACAAAATAGATTTTTATTACCAAATACAAATATGTTACAAAATAATATAAAATTTAAATTGACATAATGAAAAGAAATATTATTATTATTATTATTATTATTATTATTATTATTATTATTTTTATATACATTTTTAGCAATAAATCAAACCAACATCATTTTTCATTTATTGAATTTTTCTCTGTTTAATAAACTTTCTCTGTATTTATACTCTTTTGCTCTTTTATTCCATACTTTAGATTGTTCACAAACTGGCTGTCATAGAACACGATTTTACGGATTATCGGGTCTACATGACAGCTGCACTTTAAGGAATTTTTGTCATTTCTGGAGGATCTTATGTCCGCCGTGTAACGAGGCACATTTCCCGTTTATTAAGGATTCTTGACATTTCCGGCAGGTGAAAGGGCACCGATGGGACTAAAGGTGGTAGCTTTCTCTCAGCAGCGTCTTCTCCTAATAATGCTTTATGGGACTTAGTCTATAAAGTATAACCTTGGGGATCATATAGTGATACATCATATGTATTGATCTGCACCATAGAAATTGCATTTTTCTCCTAGTTGGTAAATCATATTTATCAACCACATAGCTTTCAGTCTGTTATCCAGGCACTCAATTAAATCTTAGGTCATAATGATCACATTTTGGGTGCTGTAGATTAAGGGGTCTGTATATTAGCTGCACTCCTAGGGGTCACTGGCGTTCGAATGTTATTATTATAGTTTTTTCTCAACTCCAAATATTCTTAAAATAACTATTTTTTCCCTCTCCTTTGTTAAACCTCTCCTATCTCACGTCCTGATGGGGTCATTGCTACCTTTCTCCTGCCTCTTTTCAGGCAACCAACTAATTCCACGTCCCAAAACCAGAAACCATATGAAGTTCAAAAATAACTTGGATGTTCTCCCTTTTTTTTTTTAACAAAAAGGTCTAACTATCTCATTCTGATTCCACAGTTCGCGATTTATTCTGGATCTGTCAAACAGTAGACATTGGGGTAAGATCCATATTTATGACCCTACACATGAGTTCCTTGCCCCTTTGAGCCCAACGGGGTTTAATGTCCAGTAGAGTGAGATGGCTGATCGTCTCTGTCCTCAATGACACAAGACGTCAAGACGAGTCCCTACTGAAGTTGATGGCTATGTTTGGTTCCTGAGCCAAATTCCTACTTAAATCAATGGGTACTCATCCCAGGAGCATCTAAAGAGGTCTCACATCTCAGCTTGATGGCCCAATACAAGATCCAAGTCATTTCATCCAGGTTCTTCTGTCAAACTCAACGCTTGGTCATTGGAGACATCCATCACTTCTACTGTCCAAAAAAGCCACCCAGTGCTAGAATTTTCAAGAACTCTTCGACATGCTTGTTGGACAACAAAAATACCCTGCTTGATAAAAGTACTTTCTAATGACCTGACAATTGTTTGTAATCAAGGTTTGTCCTTCTTTGGATGTCTCGGGCTGTTCTTTTTCCTAGAAATTACTAGTGATTTCAGCACAAAAGCCTGCAGAACCTTTAGATAAACCTGACTGTTATTGTTATAACATAATTCTAATTAACCATTAAAATACCCATTTTATAGGCAGGCGAGTTGGACCTTTTTTTTTGTCGACCATTATCACGAAAGAATGTTTTTGGCAGATATAATCTCCCCAATCCAGAAGCTGTTAGGTATCCACAGAGGTAAAGTCTGTAGCTGATTGTAGAACGCTTCATCTCGTATCCAGCCGAGATATCCAGCTATGGCAATGAGCCCAATTCCATATAAATTATATTCCGACATGTAACTGATTTGTAGACCTCAGTGGATACTCACTCATTAAAATGTCCTAGTTTGGTTACAAATCCTTCATTATCCATTGTACGCTCTTAAAAGCACTAGAACCCCAACAGACCTTGGAAGACCACCCAGCGTGCGTTATGCCATTATGACTTTAAATACAGACTTTGGAGGGTCTCTGGGCAGGCGAGAGTCTCCACGCCGCCTCATTTGATTGTAACCTGTTTGATGGATTCAATAACACCGTTCTTTTATTACCTTTGCCGATTGCATCATTACCCCAGGTTTATGTAAATTTTAAGCCGGTTTATTAGGTTTTGTGTTTTATCCACTCGGCAGAGGTCCGGGCGAAACTAGGTCCCCCGAGAGCAGAATATGAAACGCGCGTTGGTGGAGCCGTTGACGTGACATTTCAGTAAAAGCCAAATAACGCCTGTTACCAGACTCTGGATTGAGGAACATCTGTGCTCTCCTTAGTTACGATATCACAAAATTAACTGGGGACCAGACATTTGTTTAATAAACCGCCTTCCCCTGCATGTTCCGCTATCCCCCGATCTCTGCTTGGCTGCTTTTGTTTTATGTGTTAACATTCAGATGAGAAGATAAAACATTCATATGACATTCGGAAGAATATTTCTGACTTAAAATCCAACATAGAAATAGGAATTAAATTAAGAAGATGCAATGTCTTATCTAATTTGGTATTATTATTATTTTATTATTATCGTTTTTATTAAGATTATTATTATTTTATTTAAAATTACCATTATTATCATTATTTTCATTTTTATTAAGATTATTATTATTATATTTATGATTTTTATTACAATTATTATTTTTATTAAGATTATTATTATTATAGTTATGATTTTTATTACAATTATTATATTTATTATTTTTATTATAGAGCCACAGTATTCCGCAGAGTGTTACAATTGTTTCTCACACATTGTACGAGTGACCAAACAATTCATGTAACATTGCATTACGTGGCCCCACGGCGTTTCTGTCTCCATGAGTGGCTTAGCACAAGTTGGACCTGTTCCGTTTAAAGATCTTTGGACTGGCCCAGGTGGCAACTACCAATCTGCCCCCTGGGCAAGCCCTACCTTGAACATGCATGGGATAGACATATGGCTCCTGAATCTAAGACGAGACCAACAACTGATTAAGATTTAAGTCTTTACAGCAGGAAAAACAGATGGTGCCCAATGGGGCCGATCTGCCGACAGGTTGTATGTTTCTAAGTTATTCACTTTCTTGATTTCCTAAACTACTCTCTTATTTAATTTCCCCCTCCAGTCCCGACATGGACTATAATCACTCGTCCTCCTTGATCCTGGTTGAATTTACCCTTAGGCATTATCTGTGTATAAATCCAGCTCGGAGCTGAATTACATTCTTCCCAGATCTCCCAAGATCCTTACGCTGATCCGATACGGCTAGCACTCTATGAATTTATGTGACTTGCATAAAAAAGCAATAAAAAGGAATTGTCTTAAGACTCCGACGCAATTAAAACAGTAAAAAGCAAATTGTTGTGTCCATTAAAACCCGCTGAGATTGTCAGCCGAATATTGTGGAAATTAAAACTATTGATTTTATCCTGCCGGTTCGTGAATATCAAAGCCCCAATTTGTACCAACGTTTATTGCTCCCTATATCTACAAGGTCAACAAAAGAATACATCCCAGCGTATATTTTATACATGTCAAAAAAATGAAAACAATTGAAACCTGAAGATAATTGTCAATTTTCTACTTTTTCTATTTCAAGAGTTGGCAGTCAAGGAATTAGCCCTGGCATTTCAAAATGTCATATTTCATGGTTAATAAAAATAATTCTCAGTACTAAAAAAACATAAAATAAAAATAATGTATATAAAAAAAATAATAAAATAAAAATAAAAACTAAATCAATAAATAATAATAAATAATAAATTATATTATTATTATCTATTAACCCAATGTGTTAGGATCTCTTGCTTTTTGACCACTCTACTATAATTTCAAAATCCAGCAAAATGAACAGATCAATAGGTATTTTTCTTCTGAGATAAGAATTAGAGTGCCTCGATTCATGTATTTTTTTTTATTTAATGAAGTTTTTAATTTTTTTTTTAATATAAATTGAGCACAGCCAGAGTATTTTAATTACAACCAACGGAGGAAGAACAAAAAAAAAAAAAATTTGTGTATAGAAATGGAAGACACGCAGAGTGCAGGTCATTAGAAGCAATTGGATTTCTACGTGATAATTTACTTTAAAAAAAAAAATATAGTAAATACCCCGAGAGGAGGTGAAATGGCAAAAGGAGCAGACAGCGAACCGCGGGATTTCTTTTAAGATTCTCGACAGAGAGCAGCCATCTCTTTGAATGACAAAGAAAAGAATGATAGAACAGGGACCTATTTTTTAAGCATCAAATTATAACATAATATTCATGTAGATGCGAACCTAATTACCCCAAAATGTTGGTTATCAATCTTATTTTTAGATCATCGAAAAAAAGGTGTTAATTTGGAAAGGGTTTGAATGCCGCACATTTTTAATGAGATTTAATTCCTGACGGTTTTAATAGGGATTCAAATTTGGTCGAACTCTAGCGTCTCCGCAGCACACGGTAATATCGCTGCGTAAAAAAAAACCAAAACACCCTATTCTGCTTAAATATTTAAAGATCATTTGTGGTTTCTATTTGCCATTAACCCCATTAGTAAAAGGGGTATTTCAGGGTAGGTGGCAACACCATTAATTTTTACGACCAAAGACACCAGCTGGTGATGTTAATGGAACCAAGTTTCAAAGCTGGATTTAATGGTTTTAAGACTTGATACAGAATGGCGAGAGTTTGGTCAACACGGAATAATGGGCTTCTCAAGAGTTCCCCTTTGGAACGGAGGAACGGCGGTGGCCTCGTCATCCAACGTCCTCTTTCTTCAGTTCTAAGGAATCTAGAAGAAAGTTATTAGAAAAGAGAAAAGAAAGACGTTGAGTGTTTGGGAACTGGCCAGGTAGGACTAAGTGGATCTAGAACCATGGGATAGACATACGGCTCCTGAATCTAACTCTTGACGGCAGGAGAAACGGGTTACTAGACGGGGGCCGAATGGGGCCGATCTGCTGGTAAATTCAATGTATCTATGTAACCAATTTTGGGTAGATATACAATAAAATTCCCTGTGTCAACAGATGGTTTGGTCCATGGGAACCCAACGTTTATCAGTGATCTCCAAACCCTTCAGACCAAAAATGGCTTCCTAGATATAAAAACGATATCTTCCAAAACATGCATTTCCGAAAACTAAATATGACCATTAAAATCTTTTAATCCTTTTATCATTTTATCATATATTTTTAAAAATACTCCACAGCAAAGACAAAAACAAATCGGTAATTAGGGTAAGAAAAAACAGCTAATGCTTAACCTTCTTATTATGAAGGTTAAACAAACATTATTGTTCCCCAAACCTTCGGGGTCCATGCTGACAAAGGAGCCCCTCTTATCATGGATATTCTCTCATTCATTTAGAACAAAGCGGCGCGACTTTTACTGCACTTTATCGTGTAGCTGAGGACACGGAACAGAAGAATCACAATACCCGACGCGTTCGGCAACAGAGAAATCGCTTGTCTCCAGACGGCTTTTAAATAAAAAGCATCGCTACATTTTTATCTAAGTCCATTACAGGCGTCCTTACACCGCGATAATCATTTCCAGCCCTGGCATAAAGAGGACCTTTGTGAAGGTCGAAATATCTTTAGAAGATAACTTTAAAAAAATCCATTTGCCTTTTGCTCGTTCCGCTCTTTCCCTCGGTTGTCATCGGTATTTGTTTGGGCAGCGATAACATCTGACGGCACCGGGCAGCATTTAAAAAGGTCCGCCGCGGCCTTTGCCTGTTGTTCTGATGTGTCCGATTTGGGTCTACACGAGTCCTCGTTGTCAGGGTCAAAACCTATTTACATTGTCATGGGGCCCTACATGGCGGCGATCGATATCGATATAAATGGCAGCCAAATTCTTACAAAACGTCTGGACACTGAGCAAAAAAAAATATCTTTTTTACATAAAAAATGTAGAAATTCACCAGGAAGCAGGTAGAGACGGCCTCTGGTCTACAGGAGGAAACCGAGGCGAGGGAATGAGAATATTAACATTTCAGGTATTCATATTTCTTGAATAATTTTCTAGTAAAGCTGTGAACTACCCCAAATTTTAACCCTGCGGATGTATCAGATTCAAATGAGTCTTCAAGACTGTTCTTCTGCCTTTATTATGAATTAGGAACGAATGGTAAGCTCCTAAGTAGCAATATCCATAGTTAATAAACAATATATTTCGGTGTTATCGCTCCCTCCCCCCCTCTTGGATTGAACTTCTGGTCAATGCTATCAGCCGCTTTAAAATATGGACGACTAGTAGGAATCTATAGAGTCCCGAGAGAAATAAGACATAAAGCTTGGCGACTAATTACCAGAATGTTTGTTGGAGAGACGCACAATGGGCCGCCTGGACCAAACAATAGGCAACATATTTATCTGTCCGTCCTGATGAAGGATGGTGGGGGCTATTACAAGCAAGTTATCTACCCAGGGAGAATTCAGCTCTTTACAAGGAGCCAAATGACATCATAGGTCATCTCTACCATGGTCAACATGATTAGGTAAGAGAAAAGAATATTTATTATATGAAAATTAGGTTTAAGAAAACACAGAACCATAGGATCGGCCAGCAGATCCTAATTAAATTCCCTCACTGTATTAACCTCTACCACTTCTGCTGAGAGGCTATTTTAATTATCTATAGTCCTCTATGTAAAGTAAAAAATATCATAACTGGCCTGAAAAGCAGACATGGGCCAATGAATGTCATCCCCTTCTTTGTTGGACCAGAAGAAGACAGCTCATGGACATGGTCCTAAAAGACCAACACTTTATGATTTTGTTATTACCAAGGAAACTTGCTACAAATGTATCCAGATAAGTAGGTCTGATCCTAATATCAAGGAAGTTAAGGAGCTCGGTGGGGCTCTTGGAAAAGGGGGCTGCTAGCAATCATCCCAGAAAATACCCCCGATGTGTAGAAGTCGGTCTTCACACCAGGAGGAGAGGTCTAAAGACAGTCTAATCGTGAAAAAAGACGTTGTATGTGCATGCCGGGCAACAAAGGGGCTTCTTGTTTGGGGCACTTTTTGGTTGAGGACCAGCCAACTAGATAACAACAGAAACAGTGGATTTTACACTTTTACTGCTCTTACTGTAGACAACGACTCTATATGCTGAACATGGATTTCAGTTTTCTCCTAAAGCTCACATTTCGATAAAGTCATCCTCTTACAATTTCCCCGACCTTGCGCATGTTTATTATACGTCTCAATCACATCCCCTCTGGGTGCCACTTTATAGAGTAAACAAAACCCAATTTGGTCCTCCGATAATCCCCTTGTTCAGCCTTTTAATTATAATTCCCTTTGCACAGAACTCCGAGACCAGAGTTGCTGATACGGCTTCCGATCCTCAGCGCTTTAATTGCTTTTAAGCGCAATAATATCAGCACAAGTTGGTTAAATGAAATCGAAAAAAACAGCTTGTCTATTTACCGGGGAGTTTTCAGTGGAACATTTCCAGGAGAATTACACTGTTATTAAAACATTAGACTCCGCTCGGAATAAACAAGCAGAGGAAAGCATTAAATGATAGGGCTTGATGACATTGAAGAATTGTCTTGATGGTCCGGGCTAGAAGGTCTAGAAGCCCCCAATAACTTTAGCCCCACCATATTCTTCTAGATATTTCATTCCACCTTCTCCTCTCAATCTGCTCTTCTTCAATGTTCTAACAAAGCCTTCTAATAGGTACATGTCAGAACCTTAGATCATTTGAAAGCTCCTGTCATTTCCCTTCTGTTCTTTAAGACCCCTTTATCTTTTATCATGTTGGAGTTCATTTAAGTTGGAAGTCCCAACAAGTTTTGTCCTAAGATATTTCAGGGACGCAGAGCAGAGGGATTCCAGAGCTGGCATAGTGGCTTCTAACCTTGACCACCAGAGTTGTTCAACTGCACGAGTATGACATGTGATGTCATCACTTTGTGCATTACATAACATGATAACGTGTTACACTTCGGTGTAACTCTTCGGCAGAGACGTATCTTGGTTGGGGGTTCTGGTCCAGGGCACTGTCCCAGCCTCCACCTAGATCTGACGTCATATAGGGTCCCTATGGCGGGTGTGCAGTTTCGGCACAGTGTTCCATAGAGAATTTGGGGCCGGTTACATTGGCCAACTGGCCCAAGGCCAAGTGGAACTCCTTAAAGAAGTCCCCATAATATAACCATGTAGCCCATACAGAGGACAGACACATACATGATGCACATATAGTCTAGACCTGTCTACATGTATAGACAGACAGATGGTTGGAGCCCTATAAACCTCCCAAAGAGCAGACAGATATTAAATACCCCCTTTTGCTCCGAGAAAGCTGGCATTGCAATAAAACCAATTTTCCACTTTGGCTGCAACCTCCCGCAGAAACATTTCCCCCCATGAACAATAGGACCCTAAAAACTCATCTTTATCATGACTTCTTAGTAACTCTTATCTAAACGTACGATCAGAAAGCCCCATTTACATTTTTATTAATACGCCCCGAAACAAAAGAATTCATTTAACGCCGTGCGTTGCGTCACTAGGTTGGCCAGCGGGGAAAAATGGGTTAAATTGCTGCAAAATGATGAATGCCATCTCCTAGCCATAAATACACAAAGCAGCGTCACCTTTGAACTCAAAAGCCTGTGTGAAGGTCAGAGATTATAAAGGCCATAATCGTGATTTATTTCCTCTTTCTCTCTGTAAGATACAGAAGCAGAGCCTCTTTGTCTCATTTCAGCGATTTTATTTATTTATTTTTTTTCTTTCGGGAGGTGGAAAGAATTTTTTTTGAAAAAAAGTCTCGTTAATTGATCCCGTTCTCATAAGAATCCTCTATTTTCGTGTGAATTTGCCCAATCCTTTTCATAAGTTGGCAACAGCGCGTCGCGGATACCCTGGTCGGGAAGGAGAGTCACGCACGGCGTTTTATTACCTGCGTCCTAATTTAATTGGATTCTTTTCCCCCAAAATCCAAGACCAAGGCAGATACACAAATATTTGCGAATTTTAAATGGGCGGGACGGACATTAAAGTGAGGCTCTGTTTTATGTGAACTAAGTTGTGCGACTTTTCAATTTTTTCAAAAATATTTTGCTTTTTTTTTATTTTTAAAACCATTTTTTGCCCCATAATAATATTTTCAGGGAGCTGCATATCAGCCATTTGTATGATTCTCGCTCTGTTATCTGAACCCCAATCTACTAGACACCCCAACTCCTTATCATACTGCCTGTGGGAAACAATAGAGCGGCTCAGTCTTAATAACATAGACTGACTAATGAAAGTCCATGGAGGAGCGGACTTCATTAGCATTGCCAAAAAGCATCAGCTCAGTGTGGTGTTTGAGCCAAGTATCACATGACTGAGAACAATGTCGCAGATAAAGGGAATTTATTGAAAAAAGACAAATAAAATAGTCATTTATAACATTAACCCCGTCTGCACTGGATTTCTGATCTATGTTATGTTATATTAATGGACAAAATTTGCTTTTCTTTTAAAAACAAGGAAATCTCTAAGCAATCCCAAACTTTCGAACAGTAGTGTATATATATATATATATATATATATATATGTGTGTGTGTAATATTTTCTAAGTGTGTAAATATATTAAACGTGACATAAGGGGTCTTACATCAGAAAATAAGAATATCTGACAGCAAATTAAATTTAAAAGCCGCCTTGCTTGGTGCAGTTGAAGAAAATGATTAGATTCCCTCTTTAAGTAAGAAATGGGTCACTTATATAAAAATGGTTTAGATATTTGCTTTACTTTTCGGATTACTGTCACGTCCTAAACGCCGGGGCATTGTTTTAAAATCTTGTTGCAGTCATTAGATTATCTTCGGTGAAATGACTTCAGGAGACAATGCTCCCGGAGAATGAAAATGTGGAAATTTATATTATAGAAACACAGAACCTGCAGGCAGATCGGCCCCATTCGGCCCCCGTCTAGTCACCCGTCTGTAAAGACTCAAACCTTAATCAGTCGTTGGTCTCGTCTTAGATTCAGGAGCCGTATGCCTATCCCATACATGTTTAATCCCCTCACTGTATTACCCTCTACCACTTCTACTGGGAGGCAGTAAAATTATTTTACATACATAAAAATATATAATTATTTAATTTGATTATTTTAATTTAAGTGGCAGTGATAGCTTAGCACGGCATGTTTTTAATATTAAAGTGAGTTGCCATCTTTCTTTAAGCTGATACAAAAAGCCAAACTAACGTAATGATGTGCCATTCGCAAGATGCCTTCCCTTTAAACTCGAGGGTACGATATAGTCGACGTCTATAAGACTAATGCATTCAAAAGGGCAGTTCATCCCCAATACGTCAGACGATTCCTCCACGGACTGGAGCCGCAGGAAATCCCAGATGAATGTTTCAGCCACTTTGGGCTTCATCAGTGAGGTGCAGCTGGCCTCGGTGGGCTTGGGGTCCACGTCTCTCCTCCTCTTAGAAGTGGAAAAGCTTTATGGTCATTTACATCCACGAACAATAACTCAGAGACGCTCAGATGACAAAGGCGGCCGTCCAATTTCAGTTAACAGATCCCATGGAGTAAAGAGAATGCTCCTGTCGGATATTAATCTGACTCGGCGAGCGTAGAGCGTCCAGCTCAAAATGAATGAAATGTGGCCTACTGAGAAAAATCTCCTGTTTTGTGTACTTTGGAAATTAGTGTAATTGGTAAATCATGGCAGCCCAACATTGGTTGTGAATTCTGAATCTTCTGAATGAAGAAACCCAACCAGTCTGCATGAAGAAACATGGCTGCCTGGTCGGCCGCCAACATAACGGTCAACAGAAACTTGGGGTGAACAACGTATTACTCTTATTGTGAGGGAATAAAATGGTTCCACAATCTCATAGAAAAGGGAACATTCCAGTCCTTCAATATCTCCAAGATCACACGGAAGACGTAACGCTGTCTCAACAATCCAAAGAACCCAGAGTTGACGTTTCTACCAACCGGGACTCTGTCCTTCTTCTAATAAATTCTGATCTCCTTGTTCTCGGAAGCCATAAACTCCTTCCCCGTGGACTTATGTCTGATACTGTAGCCAACCGGCCAATTGATTTTCCTTCCTCCAGCTGAAACGTGTCTTATCAATTTACCAAGGAGCAGACAATGGTAACAATTCCTCCTTAAATTGCTCCGATGTGTCAATAAGGAAGGATCCTGTGCCCGGGGGGTCTGGACGGTCATTTTGGGTGAGCTCGCTGTCTTTCCATCATTTACAGAACTGGATACGTTTGATTTCGCGCAGCTGATACATTTTTCTGCTTGATGGATCTCAGGCTTCGGAGAGAACGCGGCACGATGGACGTTCTGTAGATAAACTTCAATCAAAGGTCATTTACGGATAGAAATAAACCTTAGTCTTTTTTTATTATCGACTCACCATTAAAAAAGAAATACTAAATAAATTACATTTCTCAATTAGAGAACCTTCTAAGATGGACAAGGCTGCTATGGACACCAGTTGCCCCAGCGGCTGGTTGTGGTAGATCATCCATAATATCTAGATTTAGTTTGGGAATTTGACCCATTCATCTCTTAATTGTTTCACTCAGGAATAAATAGTTAATCAGATCCAGTCAAGGGGCAACTGGGGACCTCATTTAATTTTTTTGCTATTTTAAGGTTGATTTTGTTTGGGGGGGGTTTATACACGAAAAAGGGCAATTTGGGCATTTGTTAGATTGTAATACATCAATGTGGGGTAACTAAAGTATGTACCAAGCCTTTTTGTTTTTTTTTTGCCCCAGAGTCCTCATTATTAACCCCTTAAGGACAATGGGTTGTCCTTAAACCCATTAAAAACAATGCATTGTTAGCCCGTCAGTTTTTAGCAACATTGTCATGAAAGAAGTCGAAAGGATGGCTCTACTTAGTGAATCAGGCCCTATCATTGAGCGTCGATAAGATTACGTAATAACATAGAAATGGATCAGAATAAATAAGGCTCAGAATTCACCCAACCAGGTAAAAGCTCTGGGGTCCGTGCCGGCACGCAGGGGGTTACTTTGACCATGTGAGATACATTAAGTGGCTATTATCTCAGTATTGCTGAGTAGCCGGACCTTTATCTACTTTGTCTATGCAAACAAAACATTATTCTTTCACAATGGGATTTGTTGGTTTTTAGACAAGTTTCGTTTTCATTCATCGCAGTTATTAGACTGGATTTCTGCCGTTCACGGGGATGTCCCAGACAGCGGCCGTCGGGACCTCTGCCAGCTCGGCGTTCTTTAGAAAATAGCGAAGCCAACCGTGTTTATTGTGTTCTGAGATCGCAAAGATACGTGAGGAGCGCTTAAATCTATATTCTGAGAAGATTTCCACCCCGACCCGCACCCAAAGACCCAATAAAGACCCCGCAGCCAAATTAGGGCGGGTAGAGAATGGGGGCCACATCGGTAACCCCCCCATAACCAACGTAACATTAACCATTAAACAACCCGCCAGCTACCGAAACCAATGACCCAGTAGGCACAAAAAGCCCCCGTCCGTCATCAGCCGTCGTCAGGATCCACCGCACTAAGCCTTTTGGGCAATCGCCACACAGGATAAGCCCTGGCCGGGGGGGGGACCCCTCTCTCGTGTGACTTTTACCCCCTAATGTGCTACATTATATCCAAGCTCTCCCGATAGGAAAGGGGGGACGCTGACAAGCAGACAGGTCCCCCTTCCCTGTCGGTCCAGAGCTGTCCTTTATCGAAGGTGCCCCCTGCTCCTTTTAACATCAAAATGTTTTGTATTACTAAGGGGGTAGATAAATGGAACAGCCTCCCAGCAGAAGTGGTAGAGGGTAATACAGGGGGGGGATTTAAACATGCATGGGATCGGCATACGGCTCCTGAATCTAAGACGAAACCAACGATGGGGGCGAACGGGTCTGATCTGCCGTCAGAGTCTTCGTTTCAATGTTTCATACAGAAATATCTTCTGGAGTCAGGTAACTTTCCAAATAAGCAGCGCGGCGGGGATTCTTTAATCTCGTATCGCTCCGTTTACACGCTCGGGTTTTATGCAGCTCCGAATTAATTGAAAGTCGGAAGCGTTGGAGGGGCGCGGCGGTGGGAAGCCCCCGGCCGTCTCAGCAGATGCCTGGTGTATCTTTCATAAAGCTGCCAGTTATAATAACGCAGACAGACGCGGAATCATCCATCACCGCATGACAGAGCTCTGACACCGGCGCGTTCGCTTAATACGCCCGGCGAGGCGGCAGGAAGCCAGGGGGCTGCGTAATGAAACAGCTCGGGGTCCCCAACGCAAAAGGGCTTCCTTACCATTCATTAAAAGTTAGCTAGTAGTATATATATCCCGTTCAAAAAGTGGGGGTCAGTGAGCTGTTTTCATGGAAAACGAAGACATTTCTGGCTGTAACATAATTACAAAAAGGGTTTCTAACCATCAATTAGCCTTTTAAACTTAAACTTGAATCAGGGAACACAACGTGCCATTGGAACACAGGAGTGATGGGAGTGATAAAGGGCCATTGGAACACGGGAGTGATGGGAGTGATAAAGGGCCATAAAAAATCAGCCGTTTCCAGTAGTATTTTACATTAACCCATTCTGCGCTGGATTTCTGATCCATTTCCGGAGGTGTGTCCAGTTAATTAGGGGGTGTGTCTTCAGGTATGTGGGATCTACATTTCGATCTATCTTGTATAACATGTCCTGAGGAAGGCTCTGTTGACCTTAAATAAATGAAAATAAAAAAAATTATAAATAAGACCTAAGAGTGCGCCTCGACATTAATCTATCAATATATAATGTAGCAAACCATACATTTTTCCTGGGTTTTTTTTGCAATCTTTAGACATTTAGACACTTTTCGAATATGGAAATCACTCCTAATACAAGCCAACCAAATACACCAAGAAAGCATAAAACTCAGCCGCTGCATAAAAACGTCCAATTCTCAATCAATGATTTTATCTCTTTTAAAAATCTGCGTTTGCCGTGGTGGAGGGGGGGGGGGTTGTTAAGAATTTACCACAAAACTATGAGTCTGGAAATTTTATTGCCTGGCAACATTTCACCCTCGAGTGATATATCTTTTTAATGATTACTTTCCATGTTGTAATATATGGGCGCCCTCGGTCTGCAGCGCACGCCCAACGGGTGGCATGTGAATGAAAACAAGCAAACATGGCTATTCATGAAATTCCCGATGGCTGAGAGAGTTTCGGCTGGAATGCCAGCTATAGGATTAGGTCTGTGAGGTTCCACAGTGACCGATTGTTCTGGGCCGCATTCCGCGGAGTCACGGAGGCGCGAATGATGTTCCCCTGTGACACGTATCGCCCGGAACGCCCCATCGTCCTACCTTTTTTTTTTTGGGCCTCGGAGATAAATCGGGTCTATGTTTTTTTTTTTGTGTGAGGAAGGTGAAGGTTGAGAACCGTGGCCCTAATTAACAAATTGTAAAAAAAAACCACCTAATTTTGGGTTACGAAGAAACGATAATGTTACGGAACGTAGGCCTTTCTCTTCGAATGTATCCGTAAATACGATACAATTGTTTCTTGGGCTCTAAAAATCCAGTCCACGGGGGGCTAGAAAATGAACAGGTCTTCAAGGAATAAAAAATATTTGGACAGGGCCCTCCTCGACCTTTGTTTCTATAAATCCCGTTTTTTACCCATTGTACAGCCTTATGGAATATGATGGCGCCATAAAAAAAACTGGTTAGAGCATCCGTGGCCAATATATTAGGGTTCATCTAAAACGATCAAAATAAGGAATTTATTATTATTAAATATATCGTATTTTTTATTGAAACGTGGCGTATTTTTTAAAATTTTATTCCAGTTTTGTTTTTATTGAATCCCTTTTTTTTCTTACATTTTAAAAAAAAAAACCCCAAAACTGAGTGAATTTATAGCAGATATTAACAGAAACAAAATTCTGTAATTCTTGAGCGGGGGGGGGGGAAATGTATTTTTTAACATGTAATATTAGTATAAATGAAATGTTTTTAATCTTAAATTCATGCGTGCATTAACCCTTTTAGTTCCAAGAGATTGAAGGACCAAAAGAAGTAAAAATAATATAAATAAATCTTTTAATGAATAGAAAGGGCTTGTTAAAAATCCTTAATGTTTACCGGCGTGTCGCCGGAGTTTGCGATTAATATCCTCGCAGCTGATCACACGGCAATAATCTCTGAAAGTTTATTAAATATGTCTTTGTTCACCTGGAATACGTTGGACGCGAAGCATTTGCTCTGTAATGGAGCCGGAGCCTTTAATTAAATCTATCCTCGTGGGACTCCGGTGCAGAGCGGGTGCCTGAACTTAGCATTCTGCTAACGTGGGGCTTATTGAATGCGGGGTCCTCGGGGAGCGATGTGAGCGGAAAAACCGGGATGCCTTCGATGGCAAGAGCCTGAGCCGTGTGCGAAAATTACCCTTCTATTGTGAAATTGTGGAAAAGATAACAGCGACACACAGGTGCCAGCGCTGTCCGTCCAAACAGGGCTCATTCAGGTAGCAACGAGCAGCAACGTTGTCCGTTACAGTCAGCGAGCTGTTTATTTGGGTTAAAAAATCTTAAAATCTATACGTTAGGAGAAGACTACAAAGCTATGGTGCTGGATGAGGACACTTCGGGGTCCCTAGGTGTTTGTGTGTGAAGCACATGGACGCACACGCTAACACTGAGCACCTGGCTACTGTGGTCTGCAAAATGCAACTACTGGTGGTAGCCACATGCGGCAGATTACCCATCAGCACACAGGGGCCCTACAGAGCTCAGGGCCCCGTATCCTTGCCAAATGTGCCTGATTGATAACCCTTCACTGTTCATTCATCCGGTTCGATTACGTCGTGGTAACCAGGGCTGGCCTCGCAATGGAGGATGCCTGGGGCTCATTCTAGTCTTATTGACCCAAAAGTGGCCCAAATTCCACAATCGCAGCTCTGTGGAAGAGCCAGCGTTACAAAGGCTGCCTGAACCAATCAACAGCGATCAGCAACTTAACAACCGGGGAGAGATAACGAAGAGGAATAACGATGCAGATCCCGAGGAAGTTGAGATGGCTGCATTCACCGAATACATATAAATTTGGTTTGTATATCGCAGAAACCAGTAAAAATGGATGATTTAGGGAAAAAAAGACAAATGTGCTTTGGGGTAAAAGACGAGCAGAGCTCTTGGTCCAGATGCTCACAGATGCTGAGATAAATGTATTTTTAATACCAGAACATATTTCCATAGAAACCGGCCCTCAATCCCTTACTCTCTGTTCTATCCATCTGGCGGACCTCCTGTTGCCACCCCCACCTTCAATTTGCCCCAAGGGTAACACTCAACGATACCCGTCTGAAGGTTTCCTTAACACTAACACGGAATCCCATAGATTCCTTTACGTTCTTTCTGATACAGAGGGGCAAAGTTTTGTTCTAAGTATTACATCGATTGACAGATTGCAGTAGAATTAAGTCGGAACTCCTTGAGGGACTTCATCAGATGAAACATGGAACAGAAGAAGCAAAACATCCAAACCATTGAAGATAAAGTAAGATCCCAAAATAGTTTCTTTTTAATTTATTGGGAAAATATTTATATTATTATATTTATAAATTATATTTAAATTAACATGAATATTTTCTATTCAGCTTGAGGTTTAGCTACGATGTTCATGCTGACTTTGGAATAATACCGAACTTTTATTATTAAATGGGGAAAGTGGTCGCCAATGCCGAGTCTTTATAAGACATTAAAACATTATATATATTTATATTTATCAAATTAATTAATACTCGAATTTCCGGGTAACTACTCTACCCCGTATTATCTCTTCAGCTCTGGTATCAGAACCTATTTTATATTTTAGATCCCCGGAGGGATCCACGATTTGCCGCTGAAATGATTTACGGTTGTGTTGTTCTTTTATAAAAGCAGAGGGATGAGAAATGACGGCCGGTAACATTGATGGGGGTTTGGTTACTGTATCTCTCCAAAAGAAACCTGAATGCCAAATCTATTCTTAATAATTATAAAATCCATTGACCCGCTTTGCCTGTAGAGAATCCCACTGTTTCTGTCAAGGAAATGGGGTAAAAAAATCAGTTTTTTGTAACTTGCTGAGACCATTGAGAGCCAGATGTGGACAAGTCAAGGCTTTCAGATCCAAGCTCAACCAGATAGATCACTTAATCTAAATTACTCCTCTCCCCAAGGAGTTTTCATATCTAAATCAGCTTCTTGAGTCCCTCGGAGACTTATATATATATATATCTTCAGAGCAGCAAGATTAGATCTAAATAGGTTTACTTTACTGCGTGAACAAGATAGATAAAACACAAACGAACAGAAAAGGACGTCTGAAATGATCCCACACGGTCAGATCTGAGATAAAAAAACATAATTGAATCCAACACTGGATTAAATGATGTCATTTGCTATTAGAACCTTTGGTGACAATTGCACTGGAATCTTACCGTTGGCCCAAATAGGAAGTCGTGAGAATCCGGAAATCCCACAAAAAGCACAACAGAAAAAAAAAGAGAGTTTTCCATTCATTCTTAAAAAATAAAAAAATACATGATAAATATGTTATATACAGGCGTAAAAAAAAATTGGGGATAACTCTGAATGTGATATTTTTAAATGCAGAAATAAAATAATATGAATTTAGAATTTCTTTAATAAAATATTGTTTTTAATAAATAAATTTATTATATTATATTTATAATATAAATGGTTTTTTTTTCTCAATAATTATTCATGTTTCTAAAGTCTTAAAATTACCTGTTTTGCTTTCTCTTAGATTCCGTCGCTAATTGAACTGTTGAAATTATGTTCTTGGGACAGAATGGCTCTTAACACTCTCAGCCGTAATTTACTAATTTAATTGCACCAAATAAAACACAGGAAAAAAAAGGTGTTTGTGGTAATGATTGCTATCGGCGCTGCGCGTCGTAGACCCAAGCAGGTAATTAAACTCATCTGAACACTTAAGCTCTTAAGAGGGAGCCTCGCTGAGATGCACTCCACTTAATGCAATCCCACTTATAACCAGTCTCTGAATATTAAAACGCTCCGTTCCTAAACTCAATGGTAACTTACACCGCGAGGGTATTTACATTTTCTTAAAATAAACCGGTCAATTTAACAAACTATTCATTTTTTTTATATTGTACCCTATTTTGTTGAGTAGAAAAATAAAAGAATTTCCATATTAAATTCTAATTAATTTTTTTTTTTTTAATACTTGTCACAAAGGGACTTTAAAAAGTTCAATTCTTTTGGAATTTTTTCACAAAGTTCCGAGCGCATGTAACTGGAAGTCATCGTAAATGTTGCTAAAGCCCCTTTTTTTTTAAAGAAAAATCAAAAAGGGTCTTTCTGGCAAGGAGTAAAGGAACGAAACATGAAAATTGGAAGCCCTTAGTGTGTTATAGAACAGAAGCGCTGATTTATTTCCCCAAACCTACAAAAGAAGTAGTGTTTTTGGCTACTAAGACACAACCAGTATATCCTCTTTCTCATTTCTTTGAGAAACAGTAATTGGGCAAAAGAGGCAACTAATAGCCCCTTTGGAAAGGATAACATGGGACGCCTCACTCCTTCTTCATTGGGTCCTAAAATGATATGGCTTCTTCGATACATCGACCAGCAGTAGAGTTGAAAATGGAATGTTCCATATTGATCTGTATCAGAATTCCATTATCTATATCCCAGCAGTTTATCGAAGACCGGACTTTACATTTTTTCTTTCTGGATACCAATAAAAAGTCATGAATTATTGAGAAATATGACTTCTAGATGTCAACTTTTCAAAGATGGGAAGCGCTGGTAATAAATGGAAACTTCTAGTTAGGAATCGCATCAGAAAATAAAAATTCCAGTATTAGCCATGAGAGTCAATGGCCGATCACCTACGAGGGAGCAGATGTCCGCCCTGAGTGTGCTGTGTCAGTGGTCCTCAGATTCGAGGAGGCGCAGGCTGTCAGTCTGGCCATTAAACACTTGTATCAATTACGGAGGCTACACACAAAAAAAAAAAGCCACGACTCCCTCTTCTTTTCTCTGGAAGCCAGAAATGAAAAGGCAAAGTGCAAAGGCAGGGCACTCTGTTCAACCAAAGCCAGAGAGCTGACACTCAGAAATATTTCCACGCTCATAACCAAGGAACACAGCAGACAGAGCTAGCGGAATCCCGGAGAAGAATGCCAAAGATCAGAATTCCATTCAAACGGCGTTAAAATAGCCAATTCATTGATAAAACATGCATGGTATGCTATATTCGGCGTATCATAACGTATCACCAGGACATGATCTAAGAGAAACATTTTAACCCTTCTGTTAAAATGAAATTCGTTGTCCAAAAACAAATAGACCAAAAAAAAATGAAGAATGTGTCTGAAGTCTATTAGATAATGGTTAAATTCAGTGAAGTATGTCCTGTTTATTATAGTAGTCCTTATGCTCATGGAACCTCTTGAATGTCAACTTATATGTACATCGGTTGCCTTGGATAACTTGGAAGGTAACATCGGTGACATTGTGAACGCAAAATACTGCCAGTGAAGACACATCGGCGAAGACCATTGCCAGGTTCCTCCAGCGCACATCGTCAGACTCCAGCCAAAGGCAGCCTTCTGGAAGGAGCTTCATTTGTCACGGACTACCTTGGCAATCGATGATCCTTCAGCTGGCACTGTTTGGAATAATTGCTCGTTGCTTTCCTTGTTCTCTAATGAATGGGCATTATGGTGAGATTTTTTTGCTTGGAAAGTTCAAATAAGTGACATTTATTGTGGCCAAGACTTCAAACCTAAAAGTGAAGTGAGTTTCTAAACAAAAAATATCACCCAACCACCTCAATCAAGAATGTCCCTCATCGATGTGTGTGAGGCTCTGGCGTGGGGGGTAGAATTTACTAATGCAGCTGGGCTACTCGACCTGAGCGTGACCTGCGCTAATTCCCTCCTCGTGATATTTCTCAATGTCACGTTCTGGCAATGAGTTGCCCCAAATATGACATTCAGTCCCGCTATGCGATTTCTGTGAGCCGGGGATGAGCGCCTTTCCTGAACCCGCGTCAATGACACCTGGACACAAATGTATCAAGTATCGGTGAGGATACATGGGGAAGGGCCACAAAAGTGTCTAATGTTTATCCATCTGCTGAATTCTATTACAGGTCGTTACTAGACATGCTAGAACATTGTGGTCCACGTTGGATGAGAAGCTGTTTCCAAAATTCTTCAATTGATTTCAAAACGGAAAGTCTGGAATGTTGAGACTATTGACGAGCTCACGAACATTCTATTCACGGAGCTATAGTTGGGCGAACCCATGAAGAATATTATTGTAGGACTGTGAATTATCTTGTTATTTTTTTTTCCATGCAAAGCCTGTAAACTTCACAATACTTTTCACGTTAAATCCGGTGGATTTGTTTAATGAGGGGTGAAGATACCGTGGATGAGGAATGGTGGACATTTGCTTATTCACAGTTGGTATGCTCTGCTGCAGGTGCGTTTCCTTAATGAGGGTTAATACCTCTCATCTTTTTCTGTGACAACCTCCAGCTTCGTGGTCCACAAGCAAGTCTGGCTCCACTCAATGTGTTCACGCAGCCAAGTGCACATGATGAATGGCTTAATATTTCTCTCTGTTTGTCGGTGTGGAGAAAATAACTTCCCCTGCACATTAATGATTAAACGAGGAGCCACGCATGCATTTATTTAATAGCAATAATAATATGCTACACGCTATCTGGTCTTTGCTTGTTAAATTTGCTCTCAGTCACCGTAACACCAGATTTGAACCGCGCGTCATGCTAAAAACCAAAGTCTAAAGAGGTTCCGCGTTCCTTGATAGCTACAGAATCCTAAATTCTACCCTAAAAAGACAAGTGACGAGTTCCCACTTGACATGAGTCCAATGGGTTAGACCCTTGATGCGATTTGGCTGAAGACGGGAGGACTCTCAATCTGTGTTTTTGTAGCACCTGATTCCGTCGAACGACCACAAGAAACCTCCACTTTCTGAAGTACGGAGATAAGGTCCTCAGGGATCTCAGAGGACTTTTTGTATGACTGAAGTTAGGAAGGAGAAAGATAAAGAAGTTCTTGACGGATCTTCACCACTTTTATTCCAAGTTTGGATTGAACTATCCTGGGTTCCCTTGCAGGGCTGGTGTCCCAATTCACCATTTCCAGTGCTTTATATTTACATTTTTATGCTATTTTTTACACTAAAAATGACGCCATGGAAACACATACCCTACCAAAGGTTGGTCTCATGGATACATCGGCAATTATGATTCTTTTCTTGGCTTCTTGTTCTTGGAATTAAATGCCGTGTTGGGTTCTCACCTCCTCAATGTGTTGACTTGAATATGATGTTATTCTTAATCTGTGGAGCAATCGTCCGAATCAAAATCCCTACCCTATTGTAACAGCCCCCAGAAGACCCACTTTGCCTCAGCTCCACGGAACCTGGACTATTTTAACCGGTTTCAATTTCTTTTTCATTAGGAAACATTGTATTTAACGTGGCTGATAATGTGCCTCGCGCCTTGAGATTATGGGTAAAGAAATCCCTCCGATGAATGCAAGCTGTTTCCCCGGCTGTATTACGTTCTCCGACTCGGAATTGTGAAGAAAGCGCAGATGTTTCTTAGTAAATAATGGCAACATTTTGTCTCATCAGACACCTGTCCATCGTCTCGTCTCTCGTGGTTGTCTACTGCGCCCTACTTTATACAGAAATACTTGGCAGCAAAAGACAACTTCTAGACGATGCCTTTGACTCTTCTTATTAACCCTTCTGAAGAAGAAACAAACAGATAAAACGCGGACTCAGCACATAACCTGATTCAGGATTTTTTTAAAGAAAAAACTAAAAGTCTATACATTCTGGCAAATTATAATCATCGTTTCATTCTATTGTGCCGAGCTTTAGACCTTAATCAGTCGTTGGTCTCATCTTAGATTCAGGAGCCGAATGCCTATCCCTTGCATGTTTAATACCCTCACTGTATTACCTCTACACCTCTGCTGGGAGACTGAGTACAGAACCATCTCATATATATATTGTACTTTTTGCATGTATATATTTGGAAATATGCCAAAATAGTGTTTTTATATATATTTATATATATATATATATATATGTGAATATGTAAATATTATTATTATTATTAATATGAGAATTTTCCCATTTATGGACAGGGATGGAATCACAAATTTAAGTAAATTAATCACGAGTTTGCTATATTTTGCCCCATGATTATAATAACCAGCGCCAACTCATATTTCTTTCCGAAAGGAATTCTAGACGATCCTTGACGATTCTTTATAAACCATTTGGCAGCCCAAGGGTTAAAGTTTTTTAAAAAAAGAATAGATTTTAAGGTTTCTATTTTAGAGTTGCAGAGATTGAACGGCGACGGACAGTTATTACAGGGTTTCACTCGAACTGAAAGAAGGCGAGACATAAAACATAAATCAAACGGACAGAAAACATAAAATTTATATGCAATCAGACGTCTTCCTTTCTCCCGATGGATAAAAAGAGCCAGTAATAGGCTGTAAATTTAAGGTCAATATTGTAGTTTTACTCGCTGGTTATAAATCACTAGAACTTTGGAAGAACCAATAGATCTCATGTCGTTAATTTAACTTTATGTCTATATTGAGATTTCTAATAAAAAAATTATATCTGATTGTTTGCAGATTATCTAAGATGTTTCCAGTTTGGAACAAACACAATCGAAACTATTAAACTATTAAGTGTCACGAGGGTGCGGGCATCGAGTTTATATGATAATAGCACAAAATAAATCAATTCAAGTTATTATTCAGATTACATTTGCGTGTATATTGAGCAAAATAAATGGGGGCTTATGCCTAAAAATGGGGTTTCAGACCAAAAGTGGTTTTATTGCCATAGTAACCAATAGAATGTTCAAATCAGTAAGAACATTCCATCAGTTGCTATGGGGAGAAGATCACTTTTTTCTACATAACCCCAATGTTTGAATGGAAAGAAGTATCCGGTGTAGTTTCTTTGGCAAAATTAGGCAAAATTTATAAATTGTTAGTAAATACCAAATAGTCCTTATTACTATTGACAATTAATTAAACAAATAATAATTAATAATATATGTTAGGTGTATCATGATTAGGATAATATTTATTTGCACCATTAAGATTTATTGGACTGAAAAGGAAAAAAAACATTAGCGGGGCACAACTTGAAAGTGGGTGGAGCATAAATTAATAGGCGGGTAACATGGGCGTGCGTGGGGCAGGGCTCAGGAAACCTGTCTAAGGAAACGATTTTTATCGCGATTAGTCAGATTACGGAGGGCTTTGCTTTCTCTGTTTAACTGAAGATCGACCCCAAGCTGACCTACTAAAATGTTGCAAAAATCAATGAAATGGATTATTCTCATCTTTGGGTTTTTAAACAACGTATGTACCCAGATGTATGTTGACTTTCAAGCAATTGCACTATAAAGAGTTTGGCAGTAATTTAAACTAATGGGTCAAATACCTCAATGGGGAGGAATAATCCAGCAGAGCCAGAGAACATGAAGTTAAGAGTTAATGCTCCCATTGTATACACCTAATGTATAAGATTTCTAAGATATATATCTTTCAAAAGGGTGGGGTCCCTTAGAAAATGTCCTTGATCTGTGAAATGGATCAGAAATCCAGCACAGACGGGGTGAATGCAGTAAGTGCCTATTTTAGCTGGATTTTATTGGAATCTCTTCATAGGCGGAGAGAGGCCCTTTATCACTCCCATCACTCCTGGGTTCCAATGGCCCTTTATCACTCCCATCACTCCTGGGTTCCAATGGCCTCTTCCTAATGGCACTCCACACATGGCATCATCCTCACTCCTGGGTGGCCCTTTATCACTCATCACTCCTGGCCAATGGGTTCAATGGCCCTTTATCCCATCCATCACTCCTGTGTTCCAATGGCCCTTTATCACTCCCATCACTCCTGTGTCCCAATGGCCCTTTATCACTCCCATCACTCTCCCCATCAAACTCTTTTGTAATTATGTTACAGCCAGAAATGTCCTTGTTTTCCATGAGAACAGCTGAGTGACCCCAAACTTTTGAACTGTTGCGTATATGTATAGCGTATGGTTTTCTGTAAACGCCATTATATATTTGTTTATCGATTGCGAAAAAAGTAATATTCGGTAAAAAATGAAACATTCCGAAGCGTTGACAATACGCTGGTTCTTTTTTAGAACTCGGATCACACAGTTAGTGACAGCGAGAAACATCCCCGCATTTTAAAAAGCACAGAGAAAAATGGTTTAATTTATAGACAATAAATGAATTTATCTGTCTGGCGAATAAAAGTTATCGGCTGACACATAGCGACAGTTCTTCCGTTACGCAGGAGAGCTTTACGAGCTCCGAGAACAAGCAACGCTTACAGAAATCTGTCTTCTCAAAGTGTTCGGGGTGACAGCGACGGCTCAGAATCTCCGGCTAATAGCCGCCTTCGACGTACGGTAAGTGACAAGATGACTATTGCTTCATTGGAAGCGTTACAAACCCTTTTATTTCCCCAAATCTGATCACAAATGATAACAATCAAGGAAGGAAAAGGCGCTCGAAGGTTCAGTTCCACTTACGACATTTATTGCAGCCTCCAGCAAGCACACCTTAGCATGGCTAAAGAAATAGTTTTAGGAAGTGTTTTTGGTGTTAGAAATAATGTTTCAAGTGACAGATTTACTAATAAAAAGTCTTAAAGGATGGAGTAGATGGAACGGACTTGACTCACACTATGACTGAGATGGTCGTTCAGTGATTTCTTCCCCTACTTCTGTATCTGACAGGTTTATTAACCTCCAGGTCTTGGTATCTTATAGTTTTTGGGATATCCCTGCTTTCGCATGGCGGTATCCAAATTCATCGGAAAACCCTCAATGAACCCAACAGTTCCAGAACTCAACAGATTTTGGGCAACTGGATGAAGAGCGAGGAAATGGACTGGTATATGTTGAGGGTTCCTCAAGTTCATACAACCTCTGTCCTATATTGACCTCACCAGATGGACCTCATAAAGTCCCTTATCAGACTCACCCTAAAAATGGCCATTACTCCGTTTCTGGTTGAGGATGATAGGACCTGTGGATTGTAGATAGCTCAGCCTATTCAGAAGAACTGCTGGCTTCTCCGAGATCTTTCTGTACGTTCCTTTGAATCACATTGTTACAGGAACGCCAGCGAAATCGCCCCACGCCTCTTCTCTCCAAAGAAACATTCCTTTTATTCGCAATGTTTGATAGCAAACTGGTTACAAAAGAGCGATAATTCATTCGCGGATCGGGTCAGCGCTAATAGACGGGACAGATTATATGGACGGTAAAAGCTGGCGTTAAATATTTAAGATGATTTTGGCTTTGGAGGGGGGGGGGTTGTGTTGGAGTCGCTGATAATAACAGATGTTTTGTGTCGAACATAAAGAAGGGACTTTTGGAAAATTATAGACCTGTCAGTTTAATAAGCTAAGAAACGACGTAAGCCATTGAAGAAAGATGGTCTGGCCATTGGGATTGTCAGATAGCGTTTCTACTAAACAGTGGGATTTCAGACAAATGGATCCGCTAAAATCAATGGACTCTAATTACGCCGTGCTCCATGTGGTCACTCGAACGCTCCGATAAGGAGACGTGCAGATACAATCTAACGGCCTCTTACAAAGGGTTTACATTCTGTTCCTTCTAATCTATAAATTATTTCAGTTACAACCCCAGTCTTGCCAGTTAGATACAGAAGCACCCAGAACACAGAATCTTTGTTTTTAGTTAAAAACAATGAATGCAAAACATTAATTTTCCCTGATTTCTTGAAATCTTTTAAGATAAATTAGAAAAACTTGAAAAAAGGGCACCCGGTTGGGAAGATTTTGTGAGGTACCAATATAAAAAAATATTATTTTGATCATCATTTTAACTGCCATTACCCTTCCTGTGATGGTTGTTGGTGGAACACTGAGGTATGTGATTCCACCGGCACATAAGTCTTGGCGCCAATGTTCAAGAGAACGGAGAGAGGGAGGAGAGAAGGAGGCACAGATCTCTCTAGACTTCATTCTTCTGAAAAACCCACCACCCCCCAATGCTTGAGGGTCAGAGGAAGAGAGAGAAGGCAAAGACCCCCCAAAATGTTAGGACGTAGACAAAGTTTATTCTACATGGACCCACTAGACTGACCACACACCCCGACGGTCAGACGTGAGACATGTTCACTTGGAGCCAGTGGCCACCAGCAGTGAAAAGAACCTTGAGGAGACAACCATCAATGAAAATGCTCCGAAGGCTCTGTCGGTGGAGCATTCGAGGCAAACATGAGGTTACACTCCTACTAAATGAACGCGGTCTTTAAAGATGAGCGTAGATCAGCAACGTCAACGTTTTAACATCATAACATCTGCTGGGAGACATCAACGAGGAGCTTTCTAGCTGCCTTATCTTAAATAAGTAGCTGTCACGGCTTGACTTTGCTGTTCTTCGCCTGTCGGACCCAGACCTGGTCACGTGTAATGACCCAAGAGATCAGAATGTTGGCATTCGTAAAAGGATACATTATTTCCAGAGCTGGCAGGTGACAAATTTAGGATAAAAGGAAGAATTTGATGTTTTCAGCCTCTGGCTTTACTCAAACAAGGAAAAAATAAATGGATATCTTCGTGAAAAAAAGTATCAACGTTCAGACATTTTACTGCTTCACGTACCAGTAACTCAGAACTCTACGGAATGTTCCGATCGTCGGACTAGATTCTAATAACGAACCACGTGTTAAATGCATAAACGATACCTGGGTTAGATCACCTTCCAAAAAAATTTGTGGTCGTATAAATAAGTAAAGCTTATGGTTAACTGAAGAAACATCAGAAAAGTGTGTGCCCCCCCAATAGCTTATTAAAAGAGATGATATCACCATCGTCTATCACTGTCCTAGGACTTTAAAAGGGATGGAAACAATGGGAAGACATCATGATGTTGCCTTTGACCCCCATGGGAGGGGGGGGGTTGGATTGTGGACGTCCATGAAGCAAAAGGAAAAAAAAATCAAAAAAGTAAAATAATTGGGAAAATATTTAACAATAACACGCAAGGCGAAGAAAGCAGAGGGAGGCGATTGGATAATTCTATGTCAGCGATGCGAGTCTTTGTGATAATAAAGATCAATAACTTCTCAGCTAAACACGCACTTCGCGATGAGTTCTTTTGATGTCTTTTCCAAACACAGTACGGAGAAAATATTTTATAGCAAAAAATAAATAAATCCGCGCTTCAGACGGCTCTCAGACCTGGCAGGGAGGCAGCGGGCGAGCCACCTGCTTCTCTTTCACGCTTTCAGCCCGGACTCGGCAGGGGACGCCGCATCAGACGAGCGCGGATTTCTGTCTGCCGACCAAGAAAAAATAAATAAAATAGGAGGGGGGGTGAGCTGAGCGGCCTCGTCAAAGCCTCTACTCGTGTTTAGACAAGGAAGGTCGGCATTCCCATAGCTTTGCTGCCAGTTATACAGAGATTGGGGTCTGTAATCAGTGCCACACAACTCAACAGTCCCAGTTTTTGGGTGGCAGTGGAGATCTTGGGCTGGTTGGGGAGACCCTAACCCCCCCGACTGGCCCAGGGATCCGTAATGTCACGTGGCCACCTTGCGGTGCTCTGTGGCTCTTCATGTTGGTTGGCACCGGCCCCCCGCCTCCCTGCATCTTGATACCTCTTGATTTGGACACCTCAAATGTTGGGGAGCATGAAGGGGGGGGGCACTGAAGATACTCTCAAGGAAGTTAATGTAGAAACTTAAAAATAATGCGAAAGAGGGTCAAAGGGGTCACATGACACAAAAGTGATGAAGACAGAACCGGTGACCTGGGACATTCCATAGGGCGGAAAGTGTGACTTCCATCCATTTTTTTACGAATCGCGTAAGTTTTCCATAAAAACCCCATTGTCATGTAATTCGACATTAAATATTGTGAAGGAATGAGCAGGGAAGCCGTCCGTAGTGTCTTCAGAGACGATTAAGCAGAACTCCACCATGTACATCCATATGGCCAAAGACGGACGCATTAGGGGGTGTGGTTAGAGGCGTGGCTGGGGGTGGGGTTTATTAACACTTTTCATGTAACTTTGTATCGATGCCCATTTATTAAACTGAGTAAGAATAAGAAGAATTAGAATGTTGAGTCATTTATTTAGTTCTAGAATCTGGATTGTAGAATCAGATTGTAAGCTCTCCAGGACGGGGCGCTCTCTGTACAGTACATTTTTACTTAATAGTGTTAATATTATTATCCATTTTATATATTTTACATTTTAATTTTGATAGTAACGGCGTTACGGACTCTGCTGACGCTCTGTAAATAAGATATAATCTATGTGAGTCTGAATATTTAGACGGCTCGTGTATCTGGATAAGAAGCCGTGTGATTTCTGGCCGCGATGACATCTTTATTAAAGGGCTGTAATAAAAGTGGAATATTCCGAGAGCTTCTTGTATATCGGAGGCATCCACAGGGGATCTTGGGGCCAAACCCGATCGCGTGCGCATCTGTTTACTTTGCGAGCGCCCGGCTGGAGATCGGGACGAGCGCCGCTAAATAATCCAGTTTGTTTTATTAGCGACTCTCGGGGGGTATTTCAGCAAGATTAGCCGATTTCTAATCGAGTTATTTTATGCACAGAGTCCGGGGTTTAACACAGCAATCTGGAGAAATAAAATGCTCGAGTTTTTTTTTTTGCTCAGTTTTTTGGCCAATATTCACTAAACAGATGCTTAAAATATTAACCTGTTGGATGCACAAACACCCCAGAGAAGGGAGATCAGGCAACAACACATCAAAGACTTTCTTCTATCCTATAGGTAGAGCTGCCATGTATGCAAAATAATCCAATTTACATATGGGGCTCCCTATCGATGTGCAGAATTGTGTAATTGTCATAGTGTTACATTATAGCACGCAACGTATAACAAGCAAATCCATATATATATATATATACATGTATATATATATATATACATCCTCTACGACAGATAAGCTTTAAACCCGAGGGCCACACCTGGTCTATCCGTCTCTTCTTATTCTGCTGCAATTAGCTTCAAGCTTCTTATTTTTTCCCGCTTACTGGTAAAATGCGGGCTGGGGGGTGATCCTCGTTAACGGCATTAACCAACAGGATCTTCGTTAGGTAATGGAATTATTGTTTGTTAACGATATTTGTGATTTCTTACTAATTGCTGACACAGCACTTTTTCCGAATGGAGTTTTGTGTGAACGTATGTAAGATTACATTTAATGGTTACACATACATTGTAACCGCACATGGACAATTAAGGTCACCCTTAAGTACGGTTCTATCCAGAAATAATCCGCTTTAGGGTTCGGCAAAGGTCTGATTATCAGCTTTATAATGAATAAATGTGGAAGGACTGAGGGGGAAACATTTCACCTGTCCGGCAGGTAACATTTATCACGTTATCTCATTACCAAGGCACCATGTATATATAAAATTATCCTGTAACCATAGTAACCACATCCAAAATTACACTGCTACACTGTGCCCATCGCAAGATGCTAACAAGCACCCAGTAAACCGATTCCAAAAACCATAGCTTTGTAATTAAATTAGGATAATTAGCGTTGCTTTACTTTTGTAAACATAATTACATCTTCATCCCCGGGTCCCCACGGAGTATGAGGCCGATACTCGCCTCATTTAAGTTCTATGGTGTGTGCGAGTCGGTCGGGTTCCTCTCCGAATACTAATGTTTTTCTTCATGAGGACCTCCTGTAACATCATTACTATTTCTGAAATATCTCAAATCTTGCTTGTTCATGTTGACACATTGTATCACCGTATTACGCGGAAGGGAAATGTATCGCGTCTCGGGGAATCTCCTTGGGTAACCTGAATAGGGAAAATCAATTTGTTTGCATGTTCCGGAGCGTATATTCATGCCGGCCGTGGAAGGGCTCTTTTGCTGAAAGGAAATTATGTGGAAAATCAGTTTATTCTTTTCGGGTTGAGCTACATAATCGTGTAGTAATAATCTGGGAGTTTGTACAAAATGTACATAACAGGAACGATTACCCCAAATTACTACAGATAAATAAACAAAAGCACCCTGCTTCTCTGCCACTAATACAAGTCCCACGACCATCTCCTTCTTTCTCTATATCTTATGTTTTTCTATACTGCATTTCCTCTAGATTGTAAGCTTGTGAGCCGAGCCCTCTTTAACTTATGTATTAGTTTGTCTTAGTCTGTTGGTTCTAGTTTTGATAGACCATGTGAATGTATGAATTGCAAGAAGCACTGCGTTGGCATTATAAAAAGGAGGAGAAGAATGAGAAGAAAATGAGGAAGGAGAAGAAAATGGAAGAAGAAGAAGGAAGAGAAGAAGAAGGTGGAGGAGAAGAAGAAGGAAGAGACGAAGAAGAAGAAGATGGAGGAGAAGAAGAAGGAAGAGAAGAAGGTGGAGAAGAAAATGGAAGAAGAAGAAGAAGGAAGAAGAAGAAGAAGAAGGAAGAGAAGAAGAAGAAGAAAGAAGAGAAAAAAGAAGGAAGAGAAAAAGAAGAAGAAGGTGGAGGAGAAGAAGAAGGAGGAGAAGAAGAAGAAGGTGGAGGAGAAGAAGAAGATGGAAGAGAAAAAGAAGAATGAGAAGGAGGAGGAGAAGAAGAAGAAGAAGAAGGAGGAGGAGGAGACGGATAATTAATAATAATAATAAGAAGCAAAGCAGAAGAAGGAGGAGAAGAAGAAGAAGAAGAAGAAGAAGAAGGAGGAAGAGAAAAAGAATAATAGGTTGTGTCATGTTTTCACATTTCTCTATGTTAAAGAGGAATGGCCGCCTTCAGATGTTTCTACATACAAATTAATTTCTAAAAAGACCTATGGATTGTACTTTTTGTTTTCCAATCAATGTAATTTCTTTAGAGTTATTTAGTTTAAACGTTAGGGACTGAGCCAATCAACAGCCAGCAGCAACTTAATAAGGGAGAGATAACCTGAGAACAAGAAGTTAGGATGACTACTCCTAGTTTTACCCGTAAGCTGGGGTTTAATACATACTTATTAAAGCATATTGCTTATTTGAAGCCATAAACACCATTAAATGAGTTTATTTAGTATATAGAACGTAAAAAAAACTATGCTTTTGGAAATGTGACGGCTTTTATTTTGGTTAAATTACACCCAATTGTAAAAAACCTCGGTGAAAATAAACTTGCGCCCAAGGAACTTACAAAATACATACACATTAAAAAAAATTGAGTGCAAAAGGCGGAAGGTATTTAATTTCAAGGTGTATGGTCGTAAAAATAACACAAATTCCAACATAGACCGGGTACAAAATAATTTATTTTTCTTTCATTGCTGCGGCCGCAATTATTTGTGATTTTATTAGATTGCATTTTAGAGTCTTTCAGTACAAACCAATTTAAGAACCCAACCATAACAAACATTTTAAATTATTATTATTTTTTTCCGTTCTTTTATAAAGAAATTCCTTGCCCGTATCAAAAGCCTGACAAAGGGACTGCCGTAGACGGGCTTCCGAATCCTGTTAAAGCTACACGATGAATAAAAAAAACGCTCGCTATAAAAAAATTCTGATTCTTACAAAGTATTCAAATTAGGATTTGCTTATTATCGTAAAAGCTGCTTTTTTTTTTTACCCATTATGAAAGATCGTGTTTATTTTTGCAGATATTGATAAATAGGAAGGCAGATAATATAAAAAATAACACAAATGCAAAAGTAATATCACAAAATACAAATTTATAAAATATAACTTCATATTGGCAATTGCTTTTTTTTGTGTTTCTAGGCAAAAAAAAAAGAAGAAAGCTTGTGTAATTAATGAATACTGATTAAAGATATTACATTTGTAATTAAGGGTTATTTGGTTTCGCAAGTTGAATATCTGTATGAAAAATGTAAAAAAAAAAGTTTTAGAAAATACAGACGAAAATTCAAAAAAATTCAAATAAAAAAGTTCCAAATCCCATATCTAATGTATCCAACTAACCCAGACCCTCGTCTGTCCTTCCATCGACGTGATACCAAACAGGGTGTGTACATATATATTTTTTTCTCAATAACAAACTATTAACAGTAATGGTAATTAATTATCTTATATTTACATTAAAAAAAAAAAAAACTTGCCACATTTAACGAGGCTGAAATTCTACCGCATCGGTAGTTTCTTATTTACAGGCCGTAGATCAGAGAATTATACAGTTGTAACGGAAAGCAGGGAGTTATACACCCGAGTCCCGTCCGGAGACTTGGCTCCGTGAGTCAGCAGTTCCTGAATGGTCATCCAATTGTCGAAAATCTTTTTGTTCCTTTTCTTCATCATCTTCTTGTGGCTGAGGTCGATGATGCTGACTTCCTTATTGTCCTCCGTCGTTTGTTTCTCCTTCAGGCATTCCAGCCGGCTCTGCATCATGAACTCTCTTCTCTTCCGCTGTTCGGTGGCTTTCCGAAGATGCTGCTTCCTTTCTTCCTTGCTCCAGTAACGTCCCATCTTCATCTCGCTCATGGCGTCGTCATCGGTTGTCATCCCGCTCCTCTCTTCCTTTATCTTTATGGCTCTTTCCCTCAACAGTTTATCCCTGACGGGCCGCTTTGTGATGTAGCGCGTCCCGTCGCTCCTCACCTTCACTTTCCATTCCATCCTGGGTTCCGTAGAATTAGACAAGTCTTTACACATGCTGACCAAGCTCATCTGGCTCTGTGCGTACTCCACCGCGGATTTTTGCTGGATAAGCTGCATGTAGCTTTGATAATGCTGGGCATGCGCCGGAATATGGGCATGTTTATAGGGCGAGTGGCGGTGTGGTGGTGGTGGCGGCGCCATTGAGGTGGACAGTTTTTCAGAGGTGGTTTGGCTTTTGCCGAAATCCCCGGCTTTTCTGTCTCTATTCTCTGTTTGTTTGTTGGGGTCGAAATCCTTGGCAGGGAGGTGGTATCTGGCAGGACTGGATTCGCGGCTGCCGCCGCTCGTCGGCAAGTTCTTGGGGGCGGCGTTGCCAGCTGCCCCCTCGGCGTTCGGGCAGTTGAGGGCGTCAGCTGCCCTACGCAGTGAGTTGTCGGGTGAAATTTCCAAAGTCAGCGGCGTGCTGCGGCAGCTTTCCCCTGTATTGTAGGCACTTGAACTATCCTTGTCGGACTTCTCCGGCAGCTCTGTGATATCCGAAAGCTCGTGTCTGCGCAAGTCAATGCTTGTGTTGTAGTTGCGGAAACCGCTGTTGTGAAGCATCCACGAATCCCTGTATTGCTCCTTGAGTTGCTGCATTTTATGGGCCCGGACAATATTCAAACACTCGAGCTCGATGCTGTGAAGTTCTTCATTGAGTATCTCCAGCTCCCTGTCTACGCTTTCCTGATCGCTTCGGTTGGTCTCCATGGTGCTGGTTTGGTAATACCGGCTGCGCTGGTTGGCGCTTTGCACTTGGCATTTGAGTTCGAGAAGCTCCCGGAACCTCTCGCACTCATCCATGGGGATGCCCAGAAAATCGGCATCTGTGCAGTCCGCCGATATGAAGGACTCGTTGCTAAACTGCATATCTCCGCTGCCCAAGGTGTCCTGGCTGTACATTAGCTTCTTCTGACTCCCCAGCGTGTTTGAAGAGGTGGTGTGGTCATCGGTGATATTCTCGTGCTCGGAGCTCTCATCGTTTCTAGTGCTGCCGTCTGTCCGTCCGACTCCACTGTCTTTCTCCAGCTGGTTGGACAAAATTGTAGCCGTATCTGTAGTTCCTTCATCTTCATCTAGCTTTTTCTAAAATAAATAATAAAAAAAATATGAGAATATTGCTTTTTTATTGCTTTTGTTACATTGTACCCATACAACACACATAATAAGGGTTTATTATAAGGGCAAAAATGGATGGATTGAACATGTTTAAAAAAAGGTGAAATTATTAGTCTAGGTGGCCATTATGGCAATTATAACGCTTCTCATGGTGGCCAAAAAAAAAAAAAATAACGCTCTTGGCAAATGTGTAGAATGCGTTATGGAGGATTTCATTTTTTTCGACATATTGACGGCAATCAGACAAACTAAAAATTAATTTTTATCTTAAATTCTGTTTTAAATGCATTTCAATTATTATTGTATTTTTTTATTATTGATCTCGCAAATAAAAAAATACTTGGGACAGATAAATCATTTTACATTTTACATGAGATCGCTAATGTTAAATAAATCTCAGGAAAAATATTAATATGTTTTGACCATAGAATTTATCTTTTTTTTTTTTTCTTTCCCCCGGAGAGCCTTTAATGAGAAACTTTGACAAATCCCTCCTGCTATCCATAACCTTATATTGTCATTAAAATAGCTGGTTAGTTTAATCCATGTGATGGAAACTGGGGATTGGAATATCGGATCTGACAAGAGATGTTGACGGAATAGAAAGAGAGAATCGCATTACCTGCTGAAGCATGCTGGCAGTAAATTGCATTGCCTGGTGGTGCTGTTCTTCCAGCATATCCATGTGTAAATCATCTAGAAAATCATTCCTGGCATCATCCATCCATCCTTCGTCCAGCTGTGTGCCAAAAAAAATAAATAAATACGACATCCAAAGGTTGTCGAGGTAACAGAATATCGTATCTCGACGGAACGCACAGAGTTCTATTTCTATTGTCAAGCGAAATTGGAATATTAAGCAAAGCTGAGAAATGTATAGAGCAAAATGAAATGTATAGAACAAAATTAAATGTATAGAACAAAATGCTCCAAAAACCAAACCGTTATCACATGGAGTTCATGGGCCAAAGAAATAGGTATTGTCATGTGACCAAGCTTTCAAATGCAAGTTCATGAGCCATGTTTATCAAGCTCGCAAAAGTTTTGGGGAGAGATTCCCCACATTTGGAGAAATCAGAGCCATTCTACAAAAAGAGCTACATTTGTAGCAGTTAACGGGAAAGCTCCATTCTACGAAGATCGCACCAAATATTGGGGTCTTTCCCTTTAAACTGACAGCTATGACCTTGGGTTCCTTGAATGTCTACGGTAATCAACCACAGCCATGCCCAATCCGCTCCTCGTCTCTCCTATGTTGGGGTCACCAAACCCACCAGCTTATTGGGGTATTATGTTACGAGCTGAGTACGTTTTTAGTACGACGCTACGAGAATACATTGTTTCTAGCTCGCTGGCCACGAAGGAAGTCGCCGAGAGGCTGGTGTCTGCCGACCATACCTGAATCTCCGGCCTCGCCACCAGCAAGAAAACGTTTTTAGCGTCTTCACTTGTCAGGAGAGCTACAGCTTCTTCATGATTATGAACATCGATGCCATTTATCTGTGAGAGAAGAACCCGCCATTAAACATCAATCAAACTATTAATATCATGTTCCTGAATAAACTATATGTTTACTAATACTTAAGATATTTTGGTTAAACTAACTAAATTACCGGTGACCTCAAATGTTGGATCCACTGTTGACGCCATATGCAAAATAAGTGACCTTTTTTAATATTTATAGAAAAGAATTTAATAGCATTAAAGATAATTAAAGCTCCGTCGATATACTAAGAAGGGAAATGTAAGCCTAATTGTCCAAAGAGTTTAGATTATTCAGAAATGAGGTTTCTGGAGCATTTGGAAGAATCCGCACCTGTATGATCCTGTCTCCTTCTCTGATTCTCCCGTCTTTGGCTGCAATGCTATTGGGATCAATCTGAAAAAGAAAAAAAAAATAAACATGATTTTTCACCCATTAATCCTTTGTTTTTAACAAGTAATAGACAAAGGAACGATTATTTTATTCGGTGGAATGAAAAAAAAATGTATCCGAAAAAATTAATTTATTTTTTTGCCTGAGATAAAAACAGACTTTTTTAAATATTTTTAAGTGTCACTGATATGATATTAAAGGGTAAAATTACAGAAATTAAATTGTCATTTCGGGGGATTGTTATAATGACATCATCGAAGATGTATACATTTAAGGATCTTTAAATCAGAAAAGTAGCTTTTAAAAAAGTTTTTAGGGGAAATTTCCACGGATAAATAAAAACCGGGTACAGAAGACTCCAAGAGGGGGCCATCTAGTGAAAAAACGCCTTAACTTTTTTAAAAGTTGTTTTTTTAAATAGTTCCGCTGTCCGCAGT
>VKOC01000004.1:35956804-35982686 GCA_009364415.1 Spea multiplicata
GGCCCTTTATCACTCCCATCACTCCTGTGTCCCAATGGCCCTTTATCACTCCCATCACTCCTGTGTTCCAATGGCACATTGTGTCTGCTGTTTACGTTTAAAAGTATGCTACAGACAGAAATGTACTTTTTCCCCCCGTGACCCCAAATTTTTGAACAGTAATGTATATTTACACACACACATATATATATATTTTTTTTCAAGTTAATTAGGGGTATAGGATGACTTGTTTTATGAACGCCTCAGATCTCCCTTAAAAATGTAACAGCGGTGGTGACCCATAGCGAGTAGCCAGACATATTCTGCAGTTGCCCGCTATGCCAGATGGCCAGTCCAAAAAAAAAAAACGGTAGTCTTGGAAACCTCACAATAAATCGAACTTACTACAAGTAGGGAATGCGACAGAAAAAAAGAGCGACTAATTTATAGAAAGAACATGAAATAACAGCCCGGTATTCCTCATTCTGCCTGCGATGGGATGCGGAGGTCGCCCCCAATTGCATCTCCAAAATGGCACCAATCCACGGTATCCATGACGCAGCCAGAACTGGTAGATAAGTGACCCGAGTCCCAATCGTTGGACGAGAACCATTGTTCCATTGGTTTTATTGTTGACTTTCACCTCAAAGTGACTGTCTAAGCGGCTGAGACCCCCAAGCCGTTGGCCAACGTGGAACCTTTGAGGCCTGGAATGGGAACCATGTTTACTTCTTACGAGTGGAATCGCCGTTCCTCTTGTTGAAGCTCTGGGTTCCATCGTCTTTATATGAAGATAGTCGGTTATTTCAGGCACCTGAGACTATAGAGAGGCGGCCGCAATTCCAATAATTGTCCATTTTATACTCTTACCATATCTTTTGGGTTTTCTTTCAGACCAAAGTCAGACATATTAAGAGATCCCCCCAATGAAGCCAATAGTCTTCAGTCTGGGAACACTACGACGAAGCTCACCAACTTTAATCACAGCTCTCGGTACGTATAGAGGAGTCGTGTGGTTTGGTGGCTCCATTATTAACCCTAAAGCTTGCAATTCATCCGACGTGAAGCAACGGAGCACTTAAGCGACACGTCGGCCAAAGTATAATATGTATAATAACATTTCTATCAATAATTCTATTAATTAAAAATATAAATTTATAATAATATAATTATATAAATAATTATGTAAATATCGAATTAAATTATGATATAGTTCTTGGGCCTTTCTTAACTTTTTGTGCTCTTGGTTGAATGTCTGTTTATTACCAAAAAAAAACAAAAAAAAACAAAAAACCATAAATATCTTCTACCTTTTTAATCTACAAGCTGCTCGATAAAGTAACTTTTTAGGGATCTCTTTAGTTGTAATTATATACAGTGTATGCTCTAATTTTTTTTTTGTTATTAACGCTTTTATTTATTTTTTTCTTTTAAAGACCCGGCAAGATAGAAAGATCTAATAATACCCAAATAAACAGTCAATCAGGAAGAGCTCATGTGCACGCTGATAAATATTACGGAATGGGACGAGTTTTAAGCACAAGAGCACAAAGCCTCCACGGCAGGTAAGTAAAAAAAGGCATTTTTAAAAATTATTTAAAAAAAATTATATGACAGAAAAGGCACGTAAAGGGGGTTCTGCATAAAAAAAGTGAAATGTTCCATTGGTTGCTATGGCAATAGCATGACAACATTGTGTATCACGGCTTCGGGGGGTTCTATGGCTTCTCAAGTGGTTGAGAAATGTTACTTTCTTCAGAAATGTTATATTGGGATATTTTATGAATGGAGACTAATATTAAAGTCTGTCGCCCCCCCCCCATAAAATGTTTGCAGGCCCCGGCTGAAAAACGTGGACCGGAGCACTGCGCAGCAGCTGGCGGTAACCGTGGGAAACGTGACCGTAATAATCACAGACTTTAAAGAAAAGACTCGCTCGTCCTCCACGTCTTCGTCCACCGTGACGTCCAGCGCGGGCTCGGAACAGCAGCATCAGAGCAGCTCCGGCTCGGAAAGCACAGACAAGGGGTCTTCCCGCTCCTCGACCCCGAAGGGCGACCTGTCTGTGGTGAACGACGAGTCTTTCTGAGGAGGAAAAACAAAAAAATGCAAAACAAAAAATCAATAATATTGCACACGAATTTGGTGGAAACTCTGAAAGCGGGTCAGGAATTCCCAGACGCCCCCCCCCCGCCTGTTTCTTCTCCCCCTCCGTCACTTAAATATTATTATTTCCCGCGGACAAACAAAAAAACACCTCCTTTTCCTGCCAGGAGAGTATCTTCTTTACACGGGCGAAGGAATTCCGTACCCTCGACGGTGACCTTTGACACTTTGTTTATTCCATTATATTATATGATTTTCCTACCCATCATTTATCATTGGATTTGTTCCTAAATCTTCTTTTTTTTATACAGATCTGCTGTGCACAATATCCCATGTACATTATTATCCTATTTTTTTTTGTTCTACATTTTTTTGATTTAATTTTTTTTTTATTTATTGCATCGAAATCCCTTTTTCTCGTTAACTTACCTATTTTTTTTCTTTCCTCCGTTTTTTTTTTCTTTTCCCTGTTATACAGCATACCTATCATTTTTTATACATCTATATATAAATAATAATTAAATATAATATAATAATGGTTTTATTTGAAAACAATACATAGAAAAACACTGGTGCTTGATACACTGTGAAAGCGAAAAGCATTGAACACGGATCGAAGACACCCCCCCCCCGGTTGGTTTGGCCGCCCGGCTACTCCCAGTTAGTCTCGCAGCGAAGGCAGTTACAAAAAAAAAAACCCCAAAAAACTGTGAACCTCTTAAAACGACGTCATTCTATTTCGCTCCAAATATCTTCCTCGCCGCCTTTTTATATATTATTTATTATTTAACAAACTTAAAAAAAAACCAACAACAACAAACACAACTTGAATAGAAGTTGGCTAGAATAATAGCAAACGGGATTTCTCAATGCCGGCCGGCCGTTACCGGAAACGTCTTGGCGACAACGCGATGCAAGCCCCGCTTTTTACTGTCCGCTTTTGGTTAAATTGCATGTTTGCCTTTATTAATTTGCAAAATTGTCTAATATTTTATTCTTTTTTTTTTTTCCACGATCTTACAAGAAAAAAAAAACACACAAAAAACAAGGTGCTTGGAATATGTGGAAGATCTTTTTTGTTTCTAAACATTGAGGGTTATGTGCAAACTTCATCCTTGTTTCTTGTCGAAAAGAAAAGAAAAAGTGTCTGTTCTGCTGCCTAATTTGAAATCTTATTAAAAGAATGTTATCCTTTATGTGGTTATACTTGTCGGCTTAGCGTGAGCTCAAAATACCTCAGTGATAATGATCTGGAGGGCAACAATATATATCTGTAACCGTGTTTGATCATTTCAAAGTCATGGTGCTTTTCACTTTAGTGAATTTTTTTTTTTTTAAATTAAGCGCAATATTTTAATTTTGGAATTTTAGTTATTTTGCAAGCTGTTATAATACGACTCGGTAAGCTGTGGGATCAATATATACAAGGCTGTGGATTTGCCTTTAATATTGGCTTTTTGATGTATAGATCAAATTGTGTTATACCGGATTATTAGCTAACCCCCGCGCTCTTTCAAAGGAAGGCGTATCGTGTTCAATTTGTCGTTTCCCTTCCCGTGATCTGTTGGCTTTAAGTGAGAACGTAACATTCTGTCTGTGCGTTCTGTTATAAAGTTCTAATATTCGCTTCCAAATGTATAGGTCAAGGCTGGACAAAGTTAGAGACCAGACACGTCATTTTAGAAAGTTAATACTTTTTTTTGTAAATCACAGATATTAAGTGTGAACTTTATACGTTAAATCGTGGAAAAGAAAGAAAATGGCCCGTATCGGAAGAGCCGTTTGACCAAGTATACAGTTTAAATAGATGTACTCGTTATGGCTCTTGTCGTTATGGCCATCTGTATATTTTAAGTATAACGAGAGGGGAGATTGTCTAAAATTTGCAAAAAAAATGTACATTGTAGGGGAAGCTGAAATATACCGCCTGTTATTCTGGGCGTCGAGACCACCGGAGATCATCGTCGCTGTGCTTTTTGATCTAAATCTAAAATTGTCATTAAAATGTAGACGCAACTTTATGTCTTTGTTGGATATAAATCTCTACTTTCACCAAAATGGCTCAATTTCTATGGTTTCTGACGCTCTATAAGAAGGATCTCACCGGTTTGGTGGCTTTGTTGCCCGTGAGGACATTGGCTTGTCCTACATCAGTTCTTTTAGAGCCCAGTGAGAATTGCAGGGGCCGTAGTGGCCAGGGATCTCTAACAGTTTTTTTTTTTTTAATTTCGAAGATGACTTAGTTTTCTCTTTGGGCAAACTGAAGGATGCATTAAAAGCTGGAGGAGGTTCTACAAGGAATAACGATGTATCTGTGATGTCTCCTCAATGAAGAGGAGCTCCGGTCCTACGTAATCATTACACAGATAATGCTTTGCTTCTCTGCGTTTTCTGATAACTTTAAGGTGAACTTGCCGTATTCTACGATCTATGACGAAAGAAGAAATCTCTAATCAAAAGTTTCAGAGGCGGCATGCTGGGGTACACCGTTATTGTTCTGTTTTATTATCATTTTTAATAAATGGTGTAAATGGGCGATTATGGGGTTTCATTAAACAAAGTTGTAATTTTTCTGGAGGATTCTGAAAGGAGATTTTTTTACATTCCTAAGTGCTACATCTTTCTTCTCTCCTTTCTTCCTCTTCTCTTTCTTTCCTTCTCTCTTCTCTTTTTCTTCTCTCATTTTTTTCTCTATTCCCTCTTTTTTTCTTCTCTCACTCTGGCTCTTTCCTCTTTTTCTTCTCTCTCCCCTCTCGTTTTCTTCTCTCTCCCCTCTCTTTTTCTTCTCTCTCCCCTCTTTTTTCTTCTCTCTTCCCTCTTTTTCTTCTTTCCTTGTATTTGTTCTCTCTCTCTCTCGACACTCTTGTTCTTTCTCTCTCCTATCTCCTTGTCTTTCTTCTCTCTCTTTCCCTTTTCAGAGAGCAACGTGTAGCTAATTTGCGGAAAGAAAAGCTCTGTTTTCATTGTCAAGCGTAAAAAGAGCACAGTGTTTTCGAGTTTCACAGATAAACATCTTTTGCTTGACTTTGTGCAATTTGAAACGGTCACAGCACGCGGAGAGATAGAATTCAGTCCTGGCAACTTAACCGAATCCTCGGGACTGCGGTCCTTAAAAATCCAGCAGAAACTCCTCGGAAGTTTTCTTTCCGCTGAACCTCGTCAGCTGCTTCACTTTATCAATCGTTCGCGATCTGCTTGTCAGAAGCTTGTTGTATCTTAAATTATTGGAGAAAAATAATAATTGCTCACTATATAAAGGAAAAACTTTTGCTTGTATGGAACTGATGGTTTAACGCTTTGCGCTCCGAAAGGGCCGGCAGCACGTAGCGTTTTAAATATGTTGCCAACTCCTACGGCACCCAAAAAAAAATAAAAAATAAATAAAATAAAGAAATAAAATATTGTATAGAATTTGAGCTGAACAGTTTTAATGCACAAGCAGTTCTGTTCGTACATATGATTGTAACCTTATTTTACTGTGTAAAGATGGTTACATTTATTTTTTTTTTAAACGCCTATAGAATGCTCGTTTGTTAATGTCCAAACATAATCTCCTTACATTTTTTTCGTGAAAATCTTATTCTTTGGTTATTGTAATATACAAATCCTGTTTTTTTTTCCCTTGAAAAACATTTGCTTGTATTATGCTTTTCCTGTAAAAGTCTCCAACGCTAACGGTCTGTTTCAGTTCATATTGTTTTTTTTGTGTTTTTTTACGTATTCTCATTTTATTTTTCTTCTCGTCGATTTTGGTGGTTTTTTTGTGAACCGGTCGGAAATTCCACAGGTCTTTTAAATGTTTTCGGGGAAATTTTTATTGGACACTTGCTTCTTTTGTCTAGCAGATTTAAAGATGTTAATATATTCCTTACTGGCATGTGCACGGCTATCATAGAAGCCACTTTATCATTTTCTTCTGCTTTAATTAGAAAATGTCTATTTATGAATCCTGCTTGTAGTTTTTTTTTCCACAAATAAAATATTAAAATTTAAATTTTATCTCTGAATTTATTTTTTTCATAATTGTGTATATTTAAAAAAAACCTTGAATGTTAATTTTAATTAAATATTCCACATATACGACATCAGCATAATGGCAAGTGGGTTAAAAAAAATAATTTTAGAATTAATGGATATTTTTTAAATGTGAAAAAATACCTGGTCTGTGTAATGCCCATCTAACGTTCATACTGTAGGAATTGCCCCCCCGGCTTTGGGTATGAAGGGGATTGACAGCCTTCTGGGTGGGGTATTGTACCTCTTTTTCTGGTTTTTACCCCCTGTTACATATACGTGGGGGGTTGAGGAGCTCTGACTTTGGGGGGATGACCTCGTTATTTATGGTCCTGCTGGCTCTTCCTTAAGCCCCCCAGCTTCCATAAAACCAGGACACCATATGGTAAGGAACTGATGTCGTGGATTAAAAAAGCCGACGTAAGTACTTTTTAGGAGATGCACATAGGGGGTGTAATAAATAAAGATGTGATAGGCATACTTGGGATTTCTCGGGGGTCTCTGAGTTTTTGCCCCAAATTCAGGGTCTCGGGGGTGAATAGGGTGAATAGGGTCACAGCGTATATATATCCGTACCTGGGAACACTGCGGGGGAAGCGGGGTACCTCAGGGTCGCGAGAGTCGAGGCCTGACTTTCCAGGAGCCCCAAACCACGTTTTCTTTCCAAAATCTACTGGTTATGCTGATCAATTGTGGTATTCTCGTAGTCCTCGGGCTTAACTCTTTAGCTGCCAGCTGGACCTTCCCTTAAATTGATATGTACAGTACCGGGTATGTCAAAGGTCTTCAGGTTTGAAATAATATAACGGGTCGTACATCGTTCTTCTAGAAACTTCATTACAGGTTCCATGACACCCAATCTTAATGACTCTGTTAAGTTAATTAATTAGAAGGAGCAAGTAAAGCACATTCACACATCTAATAAGAAGGTCCCAAAACATACGAGATGTGTCACTTTAACTAGAGAAAGTGTTTTTATTCAGCAAAAGCAACGTGTCTGAGTTTTGAGGGCCTACCGGCAGCGCTGCCGCTTGGAATTCTGAAACAATAGTCTTTAAATGTATCTCTTAAGTTGTTCTTAAGAAAACATGGGACCGTAAATCACGTAATTTAGATCTACAGAAGGAAATGGTAAGGAGGTCCCACTCAACCGGTCTTACAGTCTAGAAGCGCGATCAAAATGAACAATCTTGTAAATGTTACGTTTCGATATACGATGATTGGCTGCCATGATCGCATCATGCTTGGAATCTACCATCATTTTTGTTGCTTGTTTGAGAAACCTGTCACTTTATTGTGCTAACAATTTTCATACAACAATGAGACAAAGTCTTCATTGTGTTCTGCCAAGATACCCATCCATCTCCTTTTGGCACAGTCTCCGCATCCTTGTCAAAATCTTTTGTACGGCGTCCAAGAAAGACTAATTAATGCCGTCTCTGCGCGTATTCAGTGGGGAAATTGTCCTTGTAACTAAAACTTAAACTATTTGCAAACATCGCACCCAAATAAGAGATTAAACACAACAGCGCCGCGTATTCCCGCAACCAAGAAACAACCATTTTACAAGAGGCGGATTTGGAACTTAAACTGCATTTAATATTCAATGGTAAAATTAGATAATTAAGGAAAAAATCTTAAGGAATCGGGAGGACGGAGGCCATTAGTGCAAACTGCCTTTTTATTGTTTTATTTCTATTTTGGTAATTGCTCCGTAATCATGAATATTGCTTTTTTTTTGTACGTTCTGAAAGCGTTGCTGAGCTGATCTGTGTGATGCAGAGAGAGCTTCAGCTACACAAATATATAAGAGCCACGCGTCTCAACATCATAATTACATTATGGAGACGGGCAAATCTTTTTCTACTTGCGGATCGGTAAAGAAAACCCTGTTTAGTTCTCTGCCCCTACCTTAGAACGTCCGATGAGAGTTCCAGTAAATGGGTGCCGTCACCTCCCTGTACAGCTAGCCTCTACGCACTCCCACCCCTCTATCTCTTGGGCGGTTGGGTCTGGAACCCATCGGCACCTATTCAACTAGGTGGAGTCCTCCAAAACAGGTTAGGGTGCTCTTTGGCAAAGTTGGGCGGTGTAGGCTCCTGGCCAAGGGTTCTTGATGGGAACGCCATGCTATGAATGGTGGGGTTGGACGATAACTCAAAAATTAGACCCACGTGACTGTTCCTTTAAGGACGATGAGGTTGGGGCAAATTCAGAACTGTGGATAGAAAGAAGAGGGAAATCAAAAGAACCTGCGCTGAACCAGTGATGGTCATAAAAATCTGCTGTCCACCTAGAAATGTTTCAGTAAGAACGGAACTTCTGTTCTAGAACGTTGCGGACGGATATTAGAGGTTGGTTTTTGTGGTGGTCTCTACATTACATGACCTTAAAAATAAAGTGGTGGATCACGTTGGTTTCTAATTAGACGTATCCAATTAGAGAAGGTTGGGCCTCGGTCGATGGTCCCTGGATCCGTCTATTTCCTCTCCAGATTCTACTCTTTTGGCTGGCATGTGGAATAAGTTTATTTATTTGCATAATGTTGCCATATCTTTACCATAAAGGTTCGCAACGAACCCAGCGGTAGAAGCCGTCACCAAGCGAGAGGCGGCGGGGATGTGGAGGAAACGGCTTCCGATACAATGTGTTCCTGGTGTTACCAAATCATATCCTCGCGGATGGAAACGAAGCCCCTGGTGAGAAAACTTAATTTAAGAGGTAAGAAAAAGGTAATTTACGGAATTTGGAAATCGCGTTCTGAAGGTAAAGATAGGTCGTCACGGAAACAGCTTTGGTTTCTTGGCCAGGAAGTGTTTTCATCATCATTCGATTACAAAATAATGTCTTTATTATGTAACTTTCTTCTAACGCTAATCAAGTTTCATTCTATAGAGAATTGGGAGCTTTGGGCGCGTTCTGCTGACAGATACGAGGGACGCATTACATTATATTCACTCAACACAGACTAGAGACTTAAAAACTGCCGGCAGATCGGCCCCATCCGGCCCCCGTCTCTTCTGCCCGTTTCTCCTGCTGTAAAGATTTAAACATGCATGGGATAGACATACGGCTCCTGAATCTAAGACGAGACCACCGACTGATTAAGGTTTGAGTCTTTACGGCAGAAACATTCTATGTTTTAAGGGGATCAGTGGTTCGGCAGCCGTCGGCGCAGCGACTGTCTGTGTCGTGCATGCGCCGGCCACACTGCTTGCTTTTGGAAGCTGAACGAGCAGAGCTGCCAAACGCGGATTTGGATGCCCGGAGGCCGGCAATCGCTTCGCTCCGTGTTACTGCAGCAAAGGAATTCAGCTTGGACGCGCATCAAGACCCAAAGAACCGCAGGCTCTGGCTCTCGTACAACGTTTGGTTGTTATTATTACGTCAGTATATTTTGTACTCGTTACTGTCATGCATTCAGCTGACGCCGCTGCAGAACCTACCGCTGTGTTTAAGCTCCCGGTCCCGCTGTGCGTCCCAGACATCGAACGCGTCCACATGATCTCCTCCCGAGGCAAAGAACTGAAACGTTTGATAATCTCATTTTAGGCTATATGTAGTTCTGGAAGACTGTTCTAAAGAGCTAGCAATCTATTTTATGGAAGAAATGCAGTTTATTGGCTTTAGGGTAAACACACCAGCCATTTTTTTTTTTACGGATCACATATATGTTTCATGTTGCTGACCAGACCCATGTAAAGTGGCCATCTGTCCGACACACTCACCCGATCTGTTCAAATAAACGTTCTACAGGTTGCTATGGTGATAAGACCACTTTTCTAATGTTACACTAGAATCACCTAAGTGTTACAGTCAAGGTCTTATAGCCGCAAGACCACAGTGATGTCCAGGCTCGGACTGACCATCTGGCATGGTGGCAATGGCCCGGTGGCCGATTAAATGCTAAGGCTACTTAGTCATCCCCAGTCTGGCCCTGGTGGTCAAACCTGGGAGCTCTCTGGCTACCCGGACCCCCCGCCCCTCCGGGATGTGGTAGGAGGTCCTGCTGACATCGCTGTTTCTTTTAGTTTTTATACAAAAAAAACATTGTATATATGAAATATTAACAGAATAAATAAAATATTAAATAAATTACAATAATGATAAATAATAATATAATAATACATTAATTAATAAATTCATATTCTCAGCTTTTAGCTTTAAACGTCTCATAAAGACCCCTCCGGGAGTCAGACAGCATTTGTGTCGATTTTGCTGTTTGAAGTCCTGTTTTAATGTTTAATTGCGCATTCCTCAGATATTTGCGTCTTTGGCAATTCACCCAAAATCTTTCCATGACAACAAGAGACGGGGAAGCAGCGCCGGAAACATTTAACCCCCGACGCAAACGGCCTTCTCTTTATTGACAAAAGCAAAACGTCTGTCCTCAATGTGAAGAATTCCCTGATCGTCTCCATAAAATTGCTGTGGAAATGGAGCTTAAAAGACCAACACCCCCAAAGATCATCCCCGCCAAATATGACAGCGGCGCTTTAAGGCCAGCGGCCGGCGGATGACGCAATCCGTTGGATATGCGCAGCTTCTGCTTTCCTGCGTGTCCAGCCGCACGCTGCAGCACTCGATCTGCCGCGGGGAGCTGTCGGCCGGCAGCCCACCGGGTATCTGCTAAGTCTGTCCGGGTGCTAGAAAAGCATTAGCTTAACTTTTAAATATTATAAATATTCATTTCTTTCTTGTCCCTTTAAATAATGTTTTATTGAGGCTTCTTTAGGAGCCAAAGGATTCATTTAGTTCTCCCCGAGCACCGAAGGAAAGAAGATTAGCGACATGTCTAATTGGCAGCATATGGAAACTCTCAATCGCAGAGATCTATTCCGACCGCTGAAATATCCACAACCGCTTGTAACGTTGGAATTAAATTGTCCAAACAATCGTATTCCGAAACACTGAGCACACCATAGGAAAAAAAAGCCCAAAGTTGGATACTTTGTGTTTGTGTTTTTAGAGCTGCCAACAGCCAAGCGTGCGATGTTAAAGGAGGTGGAAATTGGCCCCGGTCCACCCATGTCTGATCCGCGGAACGCTTGCCAAGAAGGGAAGAAAAACACATATTTAAAAGAAACACACACCAGCTATTGACAGGGTTGGGGACGCGGACGTTTCGAAACCATCTGAAAGAATGATACGGTTTGGGTTTTTTTTTTTTATTTGCTTGGAAAGAAAACGAGGAAATCGGTCCACAAATTCGATAGAGGATTCAATAGGAGAAATGATCTGTCTTCTTTCTTCGTGATCAGATCACAGAAAGTCCGGATCATTTATTTTGAGAGTTTTAGGGGTGAACGTTTCAGATATTTCATTAAAGCCGACAAAATTACAAAATGAGAAGTCTAAAAAAAAGAAGGTAAAAGAACAACGGAGATTCTATTTTATTCCCTCTACGAATGTCAGACCACAAACTTACATCGCAGCCATCTAATTATTAGGGGTAAGGAAGATCACGGGGTTTGCTCTCGGTCAGGACAAATAAAATCTTCCACTAATAACATAAAACCAGCTTTCCACCTTGAAGCGTGGTGGATGATGTCCACACTGCCTATTTAATTACCCCCCCATCCCTTTTTGCCTTGACTTTTATGTACTGATCAAAGTCAGATTCTCCATAAACCCAAATAAGAATATGCAGAAAACCAATTAATGTTACGTAAAGAAGTTTTACTTTCCTGAGAGGGTGGTAGATAAGTGGAGCAGCCTCTCAGTAGAGGTTAATATAGTAAAGGAAGTTAGGCATATGGCAAGTATTATGTCCATCTGAAAAGAAAAAAAAAACTTTTTAATGTTTGGGGGGGAGTGAGATAGTAATAAAATGTCTGAATGTAGGAGTGTTTGGGAATCTGATATGTTACTGTCTTCTTATAACTCTATGGGGTTAGAGTTCATTTTCTCCGCATGCTTTTTACCCCCTTATAAAGATTTATTTGTGAAACTATAAAATGAAGCATTGGGTTTCACCCCCGTATCCTATAACGCCCCGAAAATCCTGCAACAAGATGCATTTTATGGTGTAACTGAAGCAAAAGAGGAAAATTATTGGTGGAAAAAAAACGGCTGTTTTTTTTTTTAAATGGCAGACGTTTTCCTGGCCGGCTATATTTCTGGGGAATCCCACGATATAAACAAGTGCTGAGGCCGATTCATTCATAAAAGTGGACAGAATGGACCAGAAATCTAATAAGTATTTAAGTATTTGGTGTTCGGAGCTTTAACTCAGATCTGGAGGATTTCCTTATTGGGTTTCGGACATCATTCTAATTGATGTTAGAGGACAAATGTCAGAACACAAGGCCATGATCTAAAACTAGAAGGTCAGAGGCTTGGATGTAATGTAAGAAAGTTTTATTTTAATAAGAGGGTGTTAGATAAGTGGAACAGCCTCCCAGCAGAGGTGGTAGAGGGTAATACAGTGAGGGTATTAAACATGCATGTGATAGGCATACGGCTCCTGAATCTGATTAAGGTTTAAATCTCTAAACTGGGCTAAATGGGCCGGCTGGACGGTTCTGTTTCTGTAGTTCTATCTTCCTCGGAGTGGTACACGGCTGCATAGGGGCTAAATGCAAATGGCCAGAATAAAATGAGGTTTGGTTATCAAAATCACATGTTAGGCCCCGAACTCTAAAGAAATTACAGGATTATATATCCCTACAGAATACAATACTACTAATAAATAATAATTATTATAGTAATATAATAAAATAAACATATTATTATGATAATAATAGAAAGTATAAATAATAAATAATAAACATATTTAATAATAATAGCAATAATATTAATAATAACCATAATAATAGAAATAATAATAGTATAATAACCATAATAAGTAATAATAGTAATATGCAGTGTGTCTCTAATACATGGTGGGCTTAGTGTTTTTGTTGAAAGATTCCATTATAATATTCATTGCAACATTCCAGAAACAGGTGTGTAACCCGAAACGAAACAGGATCCGGCGGCTGCCAAATATCCTGCAGTCTGCTTAATATTTTGCCAATTTTTTATTCAGGTAGAAATATATAACATATTTTTACAATAAAAAGGATATCTTTAATGACTTCCCGAGAGCCAAGAATAAGAGACATTACTATTAACCTTTTCCCGACGTAAGTTTCCTGACTTTGGTGAGACAAAGCGCTTTTCCAATTCTTTTTTTCTGTATTTTTTCTTTGTCTGATTACCTGCATTGAGACATTGTTACGTTTCTGTAATACAACAAAAAAAATGGAATAACAAATTTATTTCCCCCAAAAATAATTCTTTATTTAATGCCAAATAAATAAATTGGGTCCTCATTCCAATTCCCATGCGGAATTCTATTTTAATAAAGGAATCTAAGCTGCTTACAAATTTTAAACCCTGGAGAAGAAAAGGATTTTCTGCCCCCCCCCCCAAAAATAAAAAATAAAAAAAATTTAGGAAAAAATAAAGATGTCAAATCTTAAATATTGTTTGGGCAAGAACAAGTTTGTAGGTTTATCGCATGCGCATAAATATATATTATGTTATGTTTTCAGATAAATAAAAATAGTTTTTGAGCCCGAAATCTCTCATTTGGATGGATACGCTGCAACTCATTATAAAAATGTTCCCAATGAGTATTTAATAAAAGTATGATTTATAAACATTTACTCAAGAAATCGAAGTCTCCGCTTTGTGGGATTTCTCCCTTTTAGAGCGAATACGTCGGGCCAAAAAATGTAATTGGAATGTTTTGATTTGTGATAATAGATTTCCAAAACGTCGACATAAATTTGTTTCACACCATTATTGGCTCGGAGGGACGGAACCCAGCCAAGAATTTCTCCCAACAGGAAGCGAGTCTCGCCTCTATTTTATGGCGGTGATTCCCCCCGAATAGTCCCGGTGATGTGATTTTTGCACAGAGATAGGGTATATAAAGAGGGTTCCGGTTTCCATGGCAAAAATTGAATATTTTTGTGAGACTGTCCGTAAGAAGACATTTTGGTAAAACTGCCTCAGGGTAATCTTGGGACTAGGTCTAGAAAGGTGGCGTGACGTAATAGCAAATTGCTAACAGACATGTCAGTAGAGGTTAGGATGATGATTATAATGACATCATCAGAAATGCTTAACATTAAATGACCTTGAGGTTGCGAGTAAATTGTTAAAATAAACAAGTTTTATATACAAATTGCTTCCATGGCGCCCTCTTGTGGAACAAAAGCCTAATAAGCATTTAACAATGTGAAGTATAGTAACTTTAATTACAGTTTTGTGAAAATTAAAGTTATGACCGGTTTTGGGATTATAATATGCAGTGAAAATACAGTGAGAAGGGCTAAAATGTTAAAATAATCATCATGACCTCACATTCATTCATAGATTTATCTATCATCCTGAAAACCTTTTGTGTTTCTGGTTCTTGAGAGCTAGCGTTGGACATCACTAAAGTAATTGATTACTATTTTCCCCTAGAATTATCCCTAAAATGCATTACACAATACGGGGCACCGGACACAATGGGCAACGCATTACTAGCCTGGCAGACTGGGCACATCAAGTGAATGGACCCCCCCACGGTGTTCTTTACTTGTGTTACTCTGTTTAATGAGGTCCATTTAATGGCGGTTGTGTGTTCTCTTTAAGTTTTCATGGTGTCCTCTTTGCAAATGCATGGGGTGATTCTGCAAAATACCCCCCATATGTATTTGGACCCCCCCCCTGTTATTGTCCATACAGGAGATGTGTTTGCCAATTCGGTCCGGGTAGAGCCTACTGATTGCATAGCACCCGGCCGCGTGTCCAGGGAATCCATCACTGCTGCCGCCCTGCACGTGTAATCGAGTTTTTGTGGTTAGGCAGACATTTATCATTAGTAATGCGGACGCTGCCTTCCTGTAACCGTAGTGGAGCGCGACGTTACGTCTTCCATCGTTCATAAAGTCTCTTTAACATTCTTTCGGGTTAATCAGAGCAGGTTATTGGCCAGAATGCAAACACCCGCAGAGACGGGTTGGTGTTACTAGGCTTTTGGGCACGTCAGCAATTTTTTTTGCGTCAGAAGTTTACATTTTCAGTCTTGCTGTACGGTAAATCAGTCGGAGTGAACCCTGCACGTGCAACAAAGTGAAACTACCACACAGGAGCCGACGTCATCCGCAGCGTGGAATCTTCTGCTTGTGCCGTTTGTGATGCCTGACAGCCGCTGGTTTGACTCACTTCCTCCCGTGTGATGTAACGTGTTAAATTAGAACGCGATTTCTTTGATGTCCTGTGTGCGGAGCGTGACCGTACCTGGGGACTTTCTACATGCGCTGCCCCTGAGACTCGAGGAATATTAACCCTTTAATAGCCCACCGTGAAGACTCTATGTGGCGACGCACCAAATGTGTTAACCAGATGGTTCTATCAGTGGTCCCGATGGGAACCTTGGCCCGACTAAAGGTAACATTGAGTCGCCTGCATATTAACCATAACATACGTGTAGCACAAGCACCAGTTGGGAGTTTTATAAACGATCACGGCCGTGTAGAGTAGGAAGGAGTCGGCTTCAGAACCCAAGAATCTGCCTCTTGACCCCAAGATTGAGGCAAAACCCTTAAAATTCAGGGTCAGACCCTAAGCGTTCCCAGGGGTGAGCAAGACTGTTCCTAAACTGAAAAGCACTTTATACGTTTGTTGTGCACAAGGACCTCTAGTGGCAAATAAACAAAGGAATAAATCCATTCGACTTGCTAATTGGATCATTGGTATATCTGGACGGGTGCAGTAAGGTTTCGGAGATATTACCACGCTCAGCGATTCCCATAACACTTCTACAGAAAGAATAAAGCACTGTGTGCAACAGCTAGAATTAAACAATAAACAGTTAAATGATTAGTTCAAGAATGAACATAATTCCTTTTTCCCCAAAATTAAACTTCTGTCACAATTCTGAGGGTTTCTAGATAAAATGTAGATGAAATGGCCAGACTTTATCTACCAGGATCAGCAGATAACGCTTATTTCCATAAACCGGTTTAAGGAAACGGACCCTCGAATAGGTCTTTAGTTTTAAGACACGGTAAATGTTATTTTTCACACTTAATAAATGATTAAAGAAACATTAATTATATGGAATGAATTCTCTGTCTGTTGCCATTGGCTCCTCGTACTCCATAGTGTATGCTGAGTAAGTAATTCAGCTTTTTTTTAACCAAATTGTTGAGATAATGATCGCGCAGAACGAACTTTTCATATAATTAAGGCTTGCGTAACTGCTTTCTATACGTTTAAAAGACAACTCCAAAGTTCAACTCCATTCACCAACAAACCAGATCCGGTTGGTTTTCGGGTTGGAAAGCACCAGCACGGCTGCAGACCTCTTGTCATAATGATATCATTAATCATGGCCAAATGATTCAAATTCCACTGAAAATGAAGTTATGTTTCATTTAAATGCACACTTTCGTAAATCATTAGCCAATACCATGGTGACCACAAGGTGGCACGACATTCTTGCCTTCTTACTCAGTAGTCATCCTGTGGCGCCTACACAGAACCAAAACTGATCACCGGTCCATGCATGTGAACTCCGTTGAACGCTATTCTTCTTTAGAAAAATCAGTTGGGGGTCTTTTTTTTTCAACCCGGCCGGTGTCAGTAACCTGTGGCCAGGATTCTATTAGATTTCTGGGATTCTATCACAAATTATTTTAGTCCAAACCATTTATGTAGCCCACATGATAATTACATTGACTAAGTAGCTGTTGCGTCCGTTTACTCAGTATGGCCGGTCGACAGGACTGTTACTGAAGATATTGATGAATACAAACAGCGAGCAGGAACCACAATCCGACGCATGCCCATGAACCTTACATTCCCACGTTCTTCTGATGCATTTACTGAGGCGCGAGGCATTAGAAATACTAACTGCAAAGGAATTTTTACAAAGCAACCTTGAGGAAGATCTTTTGAATGAGCAGAAATGTATAAATACAACTAATTACATAGCTAATGTAATTATCACAATGCAGGACAAAACGAACTCGATTTGTTCCGACACATTATGTATTCGAATCGTTTTGCCGTCATTCATTCGCAGTAAATTCATGCGCAGTAATGCAAACTAATTGTTTTATCGGGGGGCTGATTCTCAATGACCTGTATACCCAGGTATCTACGTATCGACTGCCCCCACGAGTCTATGGTGCGCGGGGCATGAAGATTTACGAGTTGGTGCGTCTAGGTGTACACGACTTTACCACCAGCTACAAACCCTGTATTATCATTATCTTTTATGTATACAGCGCCAACAATCTCAGCAGCGTTTCTGGCAGTCCCTACATTCAAAGGGTCTGACAAAAACTAGAACCGACAGACTACGACGCGCCGAGACATTAGGTAAAGCGTGCCTGGCTCCGAAGCTTACAACGCAGATTTGTTCTTTCCTCGTGAGATACTGTGAAACATCCTCAAGGTGGGCATATAAAATATGGTAGGCGTATTTTTACCACCATTTTACCAATATTAAGGCAACACTACTGCTAATAAAAGTTAGATTTCTTTCACCCTTAGTTGGTTGTTAAGACATTTTTCTAGGAATTTCTAAATGTTCCTGATCAAGGACAAAATCCAAGCTTCTACGTCCTTTAGACAGATTTATTTGGAGTGCATACAGCACTTATTGATAACAGATGGTAGAACAGAAGGATGGAACCTGTGTAATGTCGGGGAGGTTTCTTGGGTGGAATAGCTATATATTTGCACCCCTTTTACATCATTATTTACGGTAACATTTATAGGGGGATATCTGGATACCCCTTGTAGCATTTCAAAGAGCTCTGTCACGAGATTAAAACCCACGATCCTTGCACTCATGCTTCACCATTACATAAAACAACGAAAATTTGGATTTCTCCCAGTTGTAAATCTTAAGTATTCAGCTACTTTCTAGCAGGTGCATTACCTGATCAATAAATACCTGATTACGTTTGAAAAGCATAATCTATATCTTCAGGAATGCCTAAAATCAAATCAGCCTGTAAGCTTGTGAGCCGAGCCCTCGTTACCCCATATCCCGGCTTTCCTCAGTCTGTCCGTTCTCCTTTTGTCACACCCTTTGAATGTAGGGACTGTAAGGAGCGCTGCAGAATTTGTTGCCGCTATATAAATAAAAAAATTATAATAATAATCAAAAGTACCGGAAGGCTAGCTGGCAGCTCACAGGCTCCTGCCGTCTCTCTATGTAATAATGTATATTTGTTACGTATGTGTTAACCACTCCATTTAAAATGTACAGCGCTGCGTAATATGTTGCTGCTTAATGAATAAAAGGTAATAAGGTACAGGCTTTACAGATGCATTCGATGCCCCCCCCCACAATTATAATGGCTGGTCTGTAAATCATTAAATTACAATATGCCCGGAAAAAAAATACATAAAAGAAGAAACTGCTGAAAATTAGAGGGAATAAGTTCTTGTCGGATGTAAAATTTCAATTAAGAAAACGACAGAGCTGCGCATTTCAATAAGAACAAAGCAAACGTATCGAATTCAGACGCACTGCGTGAACATTTCAAAGTAAGGTTTGAGAGCTCTGCGCATGTTCTGGGCCAAGGACAGGGTCAGGTATTTCTTTTCTGTTGCCTTCTCTCATTATTCTGACTATCCTGTTCTCTTCGATCTTATCTGTACGCCGTGTTTGGAAGGACGTATAATACCAAGGCTGCGAAGGATAAATGCCTGTCCGTTTCAGCTCAAACAATAAGTTAACGTGCGTTAAGTAATCCACAAACCTAAAGAAGACGCCGACACGTGACGAATATTTCATAAGCACAATGTCACAAATTAAGTGGAGTTCAGGAAAAAAAGAATAAAAAAAAGTAATCATCAGGAAATAATGTTTAAATTATTGGACTTTTCAGAATACTTCAAATGCTCTGCACTTTCAAAAACTCTTTTACTAAAATAATTAATAAATGAGGTGCCTGAAGCCGTTAAATTAATTCAAACAAAATGCTGCTTGATTGGATTCGTATAAAAAAGCCCTTACAAAATGCCTTGAGCCGATAAGACTGTATCAATGAAAATATAAATACGTATTATAAATACAAATATGGTGATTATTACCTGTAAAATGGTCTTATAGTATTAATATTCCAGAAACTATACTTTTACTGAAAATATTCCACACTCAACAAGTGTCAACAATTTCTGAGGGACCTTACATATTTCATCGGTCAGAATCCTGTTAATGCAAATGTGTATAAAGCGTATTAATCTATACACTATCGCTCAAAAGTTTGGGGTCACTTAGAAATGTCCTTGTTTTTGAAAGAAATGCAAATTCTGTCCATTAAAATAACATGAAATGGATCAGAAATCCAACACCAACAAGGTTAATGTTTTAAATGACTATTGTGTCTGGAAACAGCTGATTTTTAATGGAATCTCTTCATAGGCGTACAGAGGCCCTTTATAGCTACCTGTGTTCCACATCGGCCTCTTATCCACTCCCATTCCAACTCCTGTGTTAAAATGGCCCTTTATTCGCATTCCCACTCCACTACAACACCCTGGGCTTTCCAATGTGATCCCTTATATCACTCCCATGCACTCCTGTGTCCCAATGGGCCCTTATCAACTCCAATCACTCCGGTTCCAATGGCCCTTTATCAATCCCATCCTCGCCGTGTTCCATGGCCCTTGGTGAGATTCACTCCCATTAAAAAACATCGCTGTGTTCCCAATGGGCACGCTATAAAATATACTCCCGTGTTCCAAATAGCCTGTTATCACTCCACATCACTCCGCGTGTATTCCCATATGCCTTTAAATTCACTCCATCAACTGCCGGGTGTTTCCATATGGGCCCTTTAATGCACTCCATGTTCTCAATGGCCCTTTATCACTCCCATCACTCCCGTGTTCCAATGGCACGTTGCATTCGCTGATCTAAGCTTTAGTTTAAGAGGCTGATGGTTAGAAACCCCTTTTGTAATTATGTTACAGCCACAAATTTCCTTGTTTTCTATGAAAACAGCTCAGTGACCCCAAACCTTTGAACGGTAGTATATTGTGCTACTTTGATACATAAAGCCAGGGTGGTTTTAAAGTGGATTTCTTCCCAAAAACCACAAATTCCTTTTTAACAAATTCAAGCGGCCGCTGACCCCGCGGTGCTGAGGACAGCGTCCTGGCTGCCGGTGATTACAGCCGACTCTGATGTCTTTCTCTACCTGCTCTGCCTCAATGAATCCCCTTCTCGGGGTATAACACGCTTTTTAGTGATCATTCACTAACAATAGTTGAATTTGATGTAAGCCGAGTCTTTCTGACCAGCTGGACCGGTCTGCCTTTAATGAAGCAACCTGACATTATTTCACCCTTATTAATGTCATCTTAACAATAGATTGTAAGCTCCCAAGAGCAGGACCCTCTTCTCCTTCTATACCAGTAAATGTAACGTCTGTTACATTTTAAATCATCTTTGTTAAATATTGTCGCTGTCCGCGCTATATAAAGATATCATTTTTCAGGGAAATACATAGTTTGCAAAAATAAACCAGGAAATTGTATTTTTCTCAGGAAAAGCTGGTTGCTTTCTTCTCTTCTATAAGAAAAAAGTAATGGATAGAACTATTTAGTGATATAATATATATATAATGATATGCTATACATATATACAATTCCTTTTTCCTTATGACCAGTGGGAGTATAGAATGTTGTCATTAATTGTTGTGTTACAATGTATACTCCCAATAGCCTAATGCATGCAAATGAGTTTCATAACCAAGCTAAGCATTGAGTCACTGCCAGCAGGTGCCTCGAAGGGTTAAATGATGGCAGCAGCCGGTGTGTTGCGGTATCACGGGCTTTACTGGTTCTTTGAAGGATGACAGCAGGAGGTTTTACTTTCTCTCCGTCTCGCTGCCATCATCTCCCAGGGTCCGCGCTGAAGCGGAGACTGCAGTGACCTTGTCATGTTGCTCTCCTCCTGTGCTGGGCGTGGGTGCGGCGATCCCCGGCCCCGCATACCGTGATTGGCACCTGTATACCCGCTATGTGTGAGTCACCGTGCCAGCCCTCCCCTCCTGTGGGTTTATAACGGCTCTCGGGGGAGCCCGGAGCTCACTTCTTCCCGCACACCCAGGGACTTTCTGCTTTCCCCCCTCCGCCGTCTCACGTCCCACGCGGAGCCGCTTGTGTCTCGCCTGCCGTCGTTATGAGGAACGTGCCGTGTGTGTGGCTTCTGGTGGGCGCCCTCCTGCTCCCGGCGGTCGCGGAGTCCGCGGTCATCACTGGGGTGAGTGAGCTCCCTGAGGTACTCGGCTGGCGCGGCCACTGGCTCTTTCCCTCACCACGTGACACTGAGAGGGGCGCGAGGGCACTGACACTGGCTGACCCGTGTGGTCTGGCGGGAGCATTTCCCGCTTTTTATTACAGCAATTCAAGATGTCCTCTTCCTCCAAAATGTGTGTTTTATAGTCAGGAGGGATGTGATGTAATTATTATAAAAAAAGAGAACAATAATCCCAATACACAGCGAAAAATGCCCTAATAAATAGGAGATTTACTTGGGCTGTAATGTGGGCTTGTTGAGGCTTTATATCTGGGGCAGTTGGTGTCAAAATGTTCCATGACCTGGACTAGGACGGTTGAAGTCAAAAGTCAAGCCATTCCATTCTTCTTTTTTTTTACCTGTTACTCTGATAGTTGATGTCAAACTGTCACTAATATACATAATTAAAATGGTGACCCTGAGACTCTTCTGGGTATTAATCTTGTAATAGCCCCTCACAAGGATGCAGACGTAGTTGCCCGAAAATGGTTCTAATAGCCGTCCTTATGAAAGGTGTCAGGAGGTAAATATATTCTGTATAAAGTCACCTGTATTCAAGCAGGGATTTAAACCGGGATACAGCACTGAGAAAAGCACCAGTCGGGATGCTCAGATATCATTAAATCAGAGGGGAATATAAAGAGACCCTTTCACCCTAATACCCCGACATGGGGCAATAACTGACAGGGTTTGATGATCAGCGTCCACGGGCTTCGCCTCTGGTATGAGGTCTAGAACTTGGTCAGTTTGCTGGTTAATTACAGCAGCAAAGAGAAAAAAAATACATCCTTTACATAAATACAAGATATTTACAGAATTACAGGAGGGACGTTTATTTCAATTGAGGAAAAATAAAGAGGCCAGAATCTAAAACTAGAGGGTCAGGCGGAATGGAAGGAAGTTTTACTTTATGGAGAGGGTGGTAGATAAGTGGACCAGCTTCCCAGCAGAAGTAGTAATACAGCGAGTGGATTTAAACATGCATGGGATAGACATAGCAGCGACTGCCGGAAGGTTCTTTTTTTTAACCAACATAAACCTATTGGAATTAAATTATTTTCAGAAGATTTCAGTCGTTCGCAGAACTTTTGGAATCATTTTAAATGGCGATTTGGGTTCTGTTCTTTCCGGAGGATTTTTTTTAGGTTTTCCCTGTATTTTCTAAGAAAAGAAATGATGTAATTAACAGATACTACGTGTTCCGATTTGACAAGAAGCCGCATGTCTTATAGATTACACAATATACAGTCTGGAGATTATTTATGTAACATCCCAGTTCTAGTAGAAATCGCCTTCCAAAATTTCCTTTTCCTGCCAGTCATTCCGTGTATTAAACATATACTCGGTATACAGCCACTGGCGTGTCAGCAGACATTTGACCCCAAACTTTTGAACGTTACTGTAGGTCTTAATGGCTAAAGAAGACTTTGAAGAGGTCACTCTTATAAAAAAATCCTCAATAATATTTCAAAGCGTTGATTATGTAAATAAATATATTAACCATATGTTCTAATTCATTGTTTCGCAAATATTAAAATAAAAAAACATTTATTTAAAAAAAAAATTCCAATGCTCGTAATTTATCCAATCTGGGTATTCTCTCTGTACAAATCTATCTAGTTTTTTTTTTTGTGGCCGTATGGATATCAGCCAAAAGCCTGTAATTTTAAAAACTGCGTGTTTTTTAAACTTATGAAAGAAAAAGATAAGACTTCCGGGAACTTCATAGGGGGGAAAAATAGTTAACCCTTCTTATTACATTCTGTGGGAAAGGTGAAAGTTGCTGGCCGGGGTTGAGTCACTGATTTTTAATGCAACTTTTTTTTTTCACGTATATGCAAAGCAATTCTTGTACATAACAGGAAATCAGATCGGGAAATCGGTTCATTAATATATTAAACCGGATAATGAACATCGCAGAAAAGCGGGGTGTGCGTTAGCCGCTTTACTCAATGCCATTGCTGAGATCCAAATGTAGCGCTGTGATTATCGGGCATGTAATGTAAAGTCTTGTAATATCTTTAACCATTATAGGACTTTAAAAGGTTAGGAATATTTATAGCGAGTGACAGTGTTGGTAAAGCCACAATCCTGTGTAGCAAATCGCAATAAAACATAACTTTTATAATTAATGTTAGCATTAAAAACATAATAATAATAAATGGCCGTCTCATAAGAACTTGGTAGAAGATATGTAATGAGCAGGGTATCCGCCTATATTGACAGAAATGCATATATATAAATATATATATATATAATATAAGTACGTATAATATATTAATAAACAGACTTTTTCTCATTTTATCTGCAATATATGAATGGTCAAAACTTGTATAAAAATACAATATTAATTATGGTCCCTCATATCAAATGAACATTGAAGAAACTATATAAGTTTTCTTATTTTAATAATAATAATAATAATATACCTTTAAAGTCAAAGCAGCAATCTTTTAACCCCATGCATTTATTTCTTTAAAATTGTAAGGAAATATCACAGAAAGTGTTATTAAAAAAATAAAATAATAAAACGGTGTTGGAACACATCATTTTTGGTCACATGATACTTTGAGAATTATTAATCGCTTCTGGGTCTCACCAAATAGCACTGAATGAGAAGTTTCCCATCTCTCTAGCATTCTGGTATTGGTGCTGATGATGCTTGTTCTTGTTTGTTGACAGGCTTGCGAGAAGGACCAGCAATGTGGAGGAGGGATGTGCTGCGCTGTTAGCATTTGGATAAGAAGCTTACGGATGTGCACCCCTCTGGGGCATGAAGGCGAGGACTGTCATCCATTAAGCCAAAAAGTCAGTATTCTGCAGTATCTTCGTGTCCTTACTGTTGCTGTATGTATAGTAGATACAGGGCAGCCATGAGGGTTTTAGGGTCCCAGGCCAATATAATATGCACAAGTATTTAAAAACTAGGGCTGCAACTAACGATTATTTTCATAAACGATTAGTTGGAAAGAAATATCATCGTTATTATTAAAGCATACAATGTTTTACGTTATTATTTTGAGTTTATGATAATAATTGCAAATTATATCTATCTTGTGATCTGCTGATTAATAAGTAATGGTGTTGACAATATATACTAATAATAAAAGTAAATCCCATAAACGTTAACATAACTTTAGAGGTCGTCTTCTTCTCCGAAATCAATCAAATGAGCTAAAAGGGGGTGTGAATAATCAGAAATTTTATTGTTTACTACAATACAGGCTTGCGGTAAAGATAACAAATTGATCTTCTATTCTAATAAGTAAAAATGCATACAATTATTACTCATGGGGAATAGGTTATGCTTTGTTGTCCCTGATGGAAGCTCGCCGACATAAGTTACATAAGATTATGTGAGATCTAATATGTATCAGTTGTTAGAGGGTCAAGAAAGGGGGATTTCAGGCCGTAAGGTAGCCCAGTACCAGCGACTTCCTACAAATCATTCAATTGATTTAGAAACTACTAGAACGAGCGCTATGTTGTCATCTTATTCCAGAAAAGGTTGGCCCCCTGGTGGAAATATTACGTGTTGCTGCCTCTTTTTTGCTGCGTATCAGTCTCGATGTTGAGACTTTGTTAGGTTGCCCCTTTTGCCCCGTCGTTAATCCACCCCAGAAAACATTGGGCTGGAATCTACTTCTGGATGTATAATGAACAGAGGTGACAAGAAAGATGCGACTTAGAATTCTTGGCGTATAAATAAAAGAATAATAATATTTGGTTACAAGAACTATATTATTTGACAATACGTAACAGGTTTTTTTTTCCCTATCAGGTGCCGTTTTTTGGGAAGCGGTTGCACCACACCTGCCCGTGTCTTCCAAATCTCACCTGTACAAAACTGGACGAAACCAGATACAAGTGCCTACCGTATCTAAAGAACAAAGACTTTTATTTCTAACGATGCATGACGATATAACCCCAATTCTAGGAGGTGTAACTGTGAAGGATGTGTTTAATGTCACAGCCGAATATTTAGAAAGAATTCTCTGCTTAATAGACATCCAGTTTCAAACATTTTAGAGAGCGTAAGTATTTTACAACGTGCCAGGTAATAAAACTGACGCAGCACGACACGTTCTGGTACTATTGGTATCGCTTGACACGTCCCAACGTATATCTTTATTTATTTTGCGTGGCTCTGGTGCCGAGAACTTCTCCCATCCAACCATCTAGAAGAGGGAAAGCTTTCAGACATGATGGGAGGATCGTTTACTATTATTATCTCTGATTAATGTAGCAAAGAGTTTCCTCGGCTCTTTCAGAATTATATTATTATTATATTCGTATAATATTGGCCAATGCCAGGAGAATGCGAGTTACATGTGTTATTAAAAGTATAGCAGAAACCCAAATTATGGAGGACATGATGATTTATTAATTAGTGATAAGATTTTCATGTGACTTCTGCTAAATGGAAATTCTGGAAAATGTTCCTACAGAATCATTCAATCAATAAATAATCCTATA